>UWZB01000047.1:36132-65493 GCA_900536885.1 Peniophora sp. CBMAI 1063
TGATGATGGCCTGATTAAGCAATCAATGGGCAGGACTTCTCTAAACATAAATGACGGCAACTTTCTTTCGCCGGACGCGACCGCGATGCGGACAGAAATGAGTTAGCATACAACGTGTTGTGCCTATAGTTGCCGTGGGCGCTACTTTCATGATGTAGCGCACAAAGGTCGAAGTCATCCAGCATAATCGCCTCAGTCTCGCCAATGTCATCCTTTGCCCACGCGCTGAGGTAGTGAACCCGCAGTCCAGACGATGAGGGCACTCGTAAGTGGCGGGGCGAAAGTGTTGCGATTCATAAGCAGGGCATAAGCGAGGAGAAGTCGGGATCGGAAGAGTGGCGGTAAAGAGGCGAGGGGTCGACGGCATGTACCGAGAATATGCAAGAGGTGACAATGACATCTCGCTAGACGGTCTCGCGGGTTGCAGTCACGTGTGGTTTTGTCGCGAACTTCCGTAAATATACATACTGGTGTCGAACTGACGAGGACTGCTTACGTACGTGGTATTCCTAAGCGACATGTAGAGCGAAGTCAGTTAAGAAAACTCCCTTACTCCTCTACTAAAGCGGCCTGCGTGTGAAGGGGAAGCGGGAAGGAACTCGGCGATTTCGGTACCGGCCGGCATTTGCCGGAACTAATGGCCCACGTTCACGTACACGACCGCCACTTGAGCGCGCCCACGCGCTCTTGCACCCGACCACCACCACACACGGCACATCCGCATACATGGCCTCCTCTTCATCTTCGATTGGAATAACTGCTATTTCAGTTGATCAAGGCGAGTGGTGGAAGACTTTACCGCCAGGCTCAACATTATTCGACGAGAAATTCTTCAATCACTACGACTGGAACCACGAAGACGGCGATGAATGCATCAGACTGCTAGAATTCGGCGCGCGGGTCCAGCCCAATCCTTCCCTGCTGCTTAAAGCGATCTCACTGCTGAAAATGTTCGTCAAGGATCCCGCTGGCGGCACCGTCGGCCCGGCGTTCGAGGAATATCCTGGACTGCGTGCGATGGTGGACATGATAGATCACGCGATCCAGTCCGTGGGCGGCTGCGTCAATAGCCGAAATCTTGGTGTACGCAAGCCTCAATCGGTCCAGTGACTTACACGACGTGCTGACTGCCTCGCCAGATCATCAACTTCAGCTTGCGCTCTGTCTACGTGTTATATTCTCTCTATTCTTTGCGGCAAAGAGCCATGTATTACGGCGCGATGCTCAGTTATGAAGGACGGCTGGTACGGGAGGATGAAGCCGAGAGCCTGCTAGTGGAGAAGTCCAAGCTGGCGTACCAGAGCGAGCACATCGTGCGCAATCTTGCGGTGGTCGACGACATCGTCGAGAGAATGTATAACGACATGCACAGGGGTAGATTAAGCCACGAAATGATAGTCAACGTGTCTGGGTTCTGCCTCAAGCTAAACCTTCTTCATATCGAACAGCGCAGGTGCGCTGCCTGTTTTGTTACATTAATCATCAGACTAAATACCCCACAGCACAGCAGGGCACGCCGGCGAAAGCACCTTCTTTACCCAAATGCGCCGCGATAGATCTTACCAGTCATACGAATTTCTCCTTCGTGGCATCACATGGCCAGGCATTGTCGGCGAGGCTGAGACGTTGCGCGAGATCATTATCACCGCCGAGCTACAAACACGTCCTCACGAGGGTATCGAGGTGCAGCAACGGTTCATCCGTCGCCTTTTTGGTCGAACCCAGGTATCCAGGAAGAATTATATGCTCACCCATGACCTGTGGCGGTTTGCGATCCGCAACCCGTATACAATCTGGACGGATTCGCACAACCAATGTCTGTGGTGCGGAAAGGATGACGCCCCCCGGCGATGCACCCATTGCAAAATTGCACTGTACTGCAATGAGAGTTGCCAGAGACTGTGAGCCGGGCAGTTCACATTTATGCATAGGGAATTGCCCGCTAACGTACCACAATAAGGGACTGGGGCCGCGCTCATAAACCGGCGTGCGCTATATATACAATTGAGGCTCTACCGCCTCCATCCGACGATGACCAAAGCAACACAGCCGATGACGGCCAAACTGGCGCCGACGACGGAGCATCCGGTGCCGATGGCGAAGAAGCCGGCATCGACCTCTAGTCTGGGCACCCGCGTGGCTGCTTCCAGCAAAATATCTTGCACGCATGACCTTTTCTTATAATAGTACTCATCCCATTTGCCTAGACTCACCACTTCGTCCCGTATTGCCCAGGTATCGTGACGTCATGTTCCCACAATCCGCGAGACCATCTCGCGGTTTGCATCACGTGCCCAGACTTCGTCATCATTCATGCATCCACAGCCCCACTACGCACGCGGCGTCAACTCCCCAGGTATTTGCTCTCGATCAAATCTGCAAGTACAGTTCTTAACTCAGTATCAAACTTTTGCACAGAACGTCGCATATATACCAAGCATGTCTTGGATCGCCGGTGAAAACGACGTAAGTGAGTTACGAGATCATGCATCCATCCCTGAGATGCGGCTGTCCCGAAGTGGACAAACCTGCCGCATACCGGGTCATTGCAAAGGCTGCTGCTCTGTCTGTGGGCCTTTCGCTTTGAGGATGGTAAGATGTGGAGAACTTTCGGCACTACAGTGGACGAACATAGATCATCGGCCGGACCGGCCGTGATGATCTTCAAAGCAATACCTTTGACAGAGCTTGCGAGACGGTCGATACGAGCCTGAATAATAGCTGGTATCTGGAAGCAAAGGCTTTTTCCAGCACCGGTTGCAACAGTCTGGCATACGTCTTTGCCTTAGGTGCCATAGACACAATAATCGTCTATGCCGCTTTGGGCAAGATCATATTATGCTATTGTAACCGGTGCTGGGAAAAATCCTATGCTTCCAGGTGCCAACTGTGATTCAGACCCACTTCGACCGCCACATAGCGCTGATGTTCTAGCGTGACTTCGTATAATCTGAAGTTGCGTTTATGCTCTACAGTCTCGGACATGTATCCTGTCCCCTACCACTCTTAAAACGAAAGTCCGAATGGCAGAACCGCAGCCTTCATAATGATCCGAGACTCCAAACTCAACCCATCCAAACACTAATCCCACCTTCTCCAGAGGATAATCGCGCGTACAGTCCACGACGTGGAGTCGGCCCCGGAGTTTGTGGCATCAACTACATCGCGCAGTACAGATACGCTATTGCTTGTCTATCACGTAACCTAGCATGATTGGATTTAATATCTCGAAAGAATCCTTCACGAACGGCAGCTCTTTGTGATATACCGTCGTAAGCAAAAACTTCCTGTTGCCGTGTTATCAGACGGCTCGTAAAGTGAAAACCGCCCCCATAGATTATCCCCCTAAGCGCATACTTTAATCCGTACACCGTCATAGTAGCCGTGCAGTCTCTCACAATGCCGTTGGTCTCGAGGCAGAGTACTGGAGCCTCTCGTGGTAATATTGGTGAGATTATCGTACAATCCCCATGACACAAATTACACGACCTCCGAGAAGTGAGGCTGTGCTTGAATGAATCCGTAAGAGTTCTACAATTATCGTCGGGCAACAGCGCCCACACCGCCTGCTTATTTCCATGTCGCACTTGGACCTCTTTGCATCGTACACAGCGGAAGGACACACCCGGCACGTCTCGCGCAATGTACAAGAGTTTGGCACAGACGTCTCCCACCCCATTCCCCTCATATCCAAATATCTCAGGGTACTGCGTGATTAACGCCGCCCTTAGTGCATCGCGGCCGATGTCAAGAAGTTCTGGCTGGCCTGTCCGGAAGGCCTCAGCGCCGTTCTCAACTAGAGATGGCCACAACGGGTTGAGCGTCCCAAGATGTTCCTTTTGTCGTGGTGTACAATCTCGCAAGATACCATACAATACGAAGAGTATAGAGTCAAACGCACAGGAGTTTCGTCTCCAGGCCGGTCCGTAATGATCAGTCGTGCTAACGCTAGAAGACGAGTGATGCTTACGAACGTGTTGCACAGACTGAGAGACATTATCCAGCTTAACCTTCTTCCTCGGAGTGAATATCTCTTCAGGACGGCCAGATGATCGTGTATCCGTGTCTCTACTCCGAGAATCCATTTTGTAGTTATTATTTTCTGGCGCCTCTGATCTCGACGTATGAATATCAGAGCCATCAAGCTTGCCCGCGCTGTCCGCTTTGTATTTCCAGCGCTCGTTATCGGCACACGGAGTCAGAACCTCGCCAGCTGACCAAGAAATGGAAGCATGTACATCCGACGGACTAGCTGGATTGTTGTATACTAGCTGGTAGCTTCGAATCAGACGTTCTCGAGTTGTGCCGCGCACATTCCTATTCAGTTTACCTTCACAGCGTAGTCTAGTGATCTCGTTGAGCATCTCCAGTTCGCGGAACTCCTGCCGCAGTCCTCGAGGCAAGGTTCCACGCAAATACTTCATCTGCGGCATGCGAATGACCACAGTCCCAGCACAAGTAGACGAGCGAGACAATGCTGTATAGACTGAATGATACGACCTGCAGTGCTGAAGATCGACGACATTCGAAGGCCGTGTCCTGCCTTGGGAGCAATAATCTGTCATAGCAAAATTCGGATGAACCGGAACTTGTGTCCGTGAGATAGGTACAATTTGGCCGCTAGGCAACGTCACGTTAATAGTTTGAGTTTGTGGAGATATCGGTACCACATTTAGAGGCAGACCGTCCAGTTTGATTTCCTTCTTTGGGTTAACCAATTGGACAAAAAGAGTATCAAGGGCTTCTTTATGTTGACCAATGCTTCTTGTCTTCCAACCAGCCACCTTACCTTCTGCCCCGTTTGTGATACACAACTCAGTTGCGACGTTATGTTTAATGAGAACTGGCATTCCCATACAGAGCTTCAAGACGCCAGTGTGATGCTTAGTACCTGCTGGATCGACATCCCACACTGCATCTTGCAACCGATCGGGAAGGCGACCCGCCTGCCCAGACAACTTCTTGTTAGACTTCCGTTTTCGCCCGCTATCGTCCTGAGAGACAGAGACGCTTCGCAAAGTATCTACTGAGTAAAAGTTATGTAATGTCTGCCCAGTATCTTTGGCGAATGCCTTACAACCAATCCCGTTGACTCTGTCGCGGCAGTGATTTCTACCAGTAATCATAGAAGAGTGCCGGAAGCGTTCACTCGACAAGTCAATGTTAGGATTAAAACGACTTGCGACCCTGCTTTTTATAAGTTCTATGTCGTCCTGGGTACAGGCATTGTAACGCAGATTTTCAAGCATGCGACGATACTTCTCGTCCTCCGCGGTACTGTTCTGGTGTCGCATATTCTGCTTCAAGATCACAACATCTGTAACCTGGTGCCACAGAGCCCGTCCAATATTGCCTTTCTGACTCTTAAGGGCGTTTGTAGTATGAACCGTCGATTCGATGTCGATATTAAACAATCGTCTTCCGTCTATAGGCGGTAGTTGAGCAAAGTCGCCCGCCCAGATCATGCTTCTTCCGGCGAAAGGAATTGTGAGCTGACCAAGAGCGTTACACATCTGTGAGCTGATGTTACATAGCCCTTCACAATTGAGCATCGATATTTCGTCCATGAAGACATATTCGACTAGTTTCAGCCTCTCTCTAACGGCTTTTAAAGCCTTCGCGCCCGTGTTCACTCTGCCACTCTTACCATCCTCTCCACCATTGTTGAATGCTAGTACAGAGTGATACGTTTGTCCTCCGACTAGGGATGCTGCAGTTCCTGTGGGAGCTACAATCAAGAAAATATGAGACTTTCCACATAGCTTAAAGAAATCGATCAAAGCATTAATGACACGTGATTTACCAGTACCGCCCATGCCACCAAGATGCATAGCCAACGGCTTTTTGACTTTCAGCAAAGAGTGGTTTGCGACGATCCTAAAAGCGCGTTCTTGTTCAGCATTCAGGGTAAACTTCTTTATACAATCATCTATCCGTTGCCGGTCCTCCGTAGTCGCTTCAGTGCAGTACTTAGTAAAGTACGATTTTTCCATAACTTCTACACCGTCAACAGCATCAACTTCCATGTAATCAAGCCGTGGCTCTGGGGCGTCAACGTCGATTTCCTGCATTCTGACCATCCGCTCGTTAATCTCCCTCTCCTTAGCCCTGTCCAATAAATGTGACCATTCCTTCGCTGTATGCCCTTCACCATCAACATTTGGATCCATAGCCATAGTCTTGGGACCATCACGGGTTATTCTACTCCAATTTGATGCTTGTAGTGCATCTTCCATCTCCCGCTTCATTTGATCAGCTTTGTGTGCAGCATCTGTTTCATGTGCGGAGACGTCAAAATGAAAGTCCTCAGGCTCGTATCCATTGATATGGTCTTCGTCGTCCTTCCCTCTGTCAAGATCTGCTGCGAATTGTCCATGCATGAAGAATGGAGTGTCTTCTCCCTTTTTCCTCGCCTCCCTGAAGTCGTCTCGAGCGTCCGAGCATTCGTAGCGTATGTTACAGAACTTCCTGATAGTGAGAAAGCGTTCATTGTAAATGTGACTGTCGTGCGCCGCCTTCCAAGACTGGTCGGGAGCTTTCAAATCGGCGCCAGATCGCCAAGGCTTAAATAACGTAAGCATGGTGATGTAGAAGTGTTCCAAGTTTCCCTGGTCCTCTCTCGGTAGCAGCCCCCCTGCAAACTGGGGAATACGTGCTCTGTGTTTCTCTAACATGGTGATTACATGGGTCAGCCTCTGGGGATGCCCAGGTAGAAATTTGTCAATCTTCCTCGAGCGCTTTGGCGCGTCCTCTTCCGCATCACCGTCCGTTTGAGGCTCGTAGTCACTCTCCGCTTCGTATAAATCATCTCTCTCGTCAGCATCGTCTCTCTTATCCTGATCCTCTTCTCCATCTGATTCCGGTTCATGTACAACGTCTTCTTCCCTATCTGGCTTCCGAGCTCTGGACTTACGTACCGGTGTCTTCACATACCGTTCAATCCATTCGTACAAAGTGAGTTCCTCGTATTTCTTTGGACGTAAAGTGTAATCCTGAGTGGTTGCGTATGACACGATTTTTCCGTTCCGGGACTTGGTGAGTATCACACGTTCTTCCTCCCCGTCATCCACTTGGTCTGCGAGTGGTGTCATATCCTTCCAAGCATTTTTTACTTCGGCCACAAACGGCCTCCAAAAGAAAGGCTTGTATTCAAAATTCGTGTAGTGATCTGGAAATCCCAGGAGATATGCGGATGCCATAGGCGCCCCGATCTCCTGTTTAACAGTTAAAGAGTTCGTGATCTGAACCAGCAACTTGTGTGCCTTCTCTTCCTGTGTAGAATCACCGTTGAGAAATTCGTCGTTTCTTTTGAATACACTTCGGATGACATCAAACATAGTATGTGTCCGCAGAGGGTTCTTTGTGATGTAATCAGTAACGTAGGCGATGACAGCCTTGATTGCCGTACCCGACAGAAGACTCGTGACATCGGAATTACATCGCATCAGATAGGTCAAGACTGGATTGAAGGTATTCAGCGTTGGCTCTCCATGCTTCATCTCCACATGACCCGTTTCAGGATCAACGTTTGATTCCTGAACCACCTTACGCGGGAAACGTGACTTGCATTTCGGGTATTTCTTTGATGTGCAACCGGCATGGCATTCAGCGTGCCTATTGACTCTCCACAAAAGTTCGTCTACTTCATGATCCATCTCGCTCTTCCATTCTCGATGATCCTGGCATTGTGAGCACTTGGAACATCCAATGTCGCAGACGTCAGGGGGGGGCGATGGTAGGGCGTATGTGGCGTCCCTGAAGCCGTCTTGTCGCGGTGCATTCAAATCCTCCGCAATTGAAGTGGGGTCTGAAGCAACAAACGCGCCTCGGTGACAAGATTCTAGATAATCGATTAGTTCGCGCTGGAACTCACCATCCTTATCCTCTAATCTTTCCCTAATCTCCTGAGGCGACAGAGAGTTATACAGCCACATCACGAGATGCAGATGGAGTCGTAGTCGTCCTTGTTCTTCTACAGTTCCGTAATATCCAGAGCAGTCACCAAACAACCCCTGCGTGCCCGACCCATATCCGAGTATGTGCTTGATAAACGCCTTCACCATAAAATGGAAAAATCGTGCACAAGCCACAGGATTCTTTGCTATCAATCGCTCCATCTGTTTAACCTCGTAAATTTTGGGATATATGCAATCTGACTGGCCAGCCATATACAAAGCTAGTGGATGATGCGTGTCACTGGGAGCGAATGTGATAAACCATGATGGTGCCCCTCTGCTACATATTGTGGACCATAGCTGATTTTTCATATTTTTCTTGTTCGTCTTCGAGTTAGATACATGTTTACCGACATGATCAAGGTCGTGAATCACTTGGAAACACAATTTCTCTTCTTCGGTTTTCGCCACGACATGTTCCCCACTCTCCATACGAGAGTACAGTGCTGTCAACACGGCAACATCTATATTCAGCATGCGCTTTGCGATGTCGGAGAAATTACTTTTTTTCGCGGTGAGGAAGCCACCTGTCGCACCTTGTTTTATCTGTTCATGATTAAACGCGACTAAGTGGAAGTAAGGATCTAACTGAAAGCGCTTGTCGTGGTATAGGAGCAGCTGACGCTTGCGTGTAGCATCCCCAATCTTCTTACCCTTCAAAAGAATTTCCAACCCACCTATGCCATATGGAAATAGCCAAGGAAACGCATTAGGGTACAGACTGGGATTGTTATACAAACTCTCTGGTTGAGAACCGCGTCCGACACCAAAGGCGGTATTCTTTTCGCTTTCTTGAAGGTGGAGGAGAGCCAAGTACTTCAGCTGCGCATCGTCTGTGTTGATTGCCAGTTCTGCAGCCTCGACTGTATGTACGGCGAAAGGGCAAGTCCCTTCTTCGGTACCCTCATTCTCGGGCTCAGCATACACGCCCGTAGACTCTGACTCCTTATCCCCTGTCCAATGACGATAATTGACTAAGACCGGAGGTTCGTCATCGCTATATGTGTCAAGGTTCTCTCGAGATAACGTCAAGTCCTTATATCCATCATGGTTAAGTTTCAGCCACGTTAAAGCTTCCCAGACCTTGTTACGTCGAACAAGCATGGGTGCTCGTTCGTGGTCCTGTTTCGTTGGCTTATGCGGACCGATAAAGAGGTATGCGAGGACCTCGTCCAGTTCATCTCTCCGCGGCGGCAGGATATCGTATATCTTCGCCACAGGTGACGGAAACATAATGGCATTCGCTCGCATCTTATAATGCATAGACGTCGTCACCTTGACAACACAGTAATTAAACCGGACACGGCTGATCAACAATCTTTCGGCAAACGTCAATGCTTGCAATTCCTCCGGTACATTTCCCAACCATAAACCATTCGCCAGCGCATAAGGAGGTCGTTTCGGTTTATCGGCGGTCAAATAAGACAGACAACTTTTGCACGCCTGTCTGGGGCACGTATCATCTATAACAGGGCCCTCTATATTTCGCGTCTGATCTTCTTCCGTTCGTCTTTCCCTCTTTGTCACACTGGCGGTTTCATCCTCAAGCAATGCCCAATCAAAACTGTCCTTGTTAACATCTGAGAGATCCTTACAAAGCGTTAACTGACCACAGATCATGCAACCGGACTCTAACACGTTGGATGGTTCAAACTCAGAGCAGAACGAAGAAATAATATGCTCCTTTGCGACGTCGTCAAGAGGTACAGGCGGGAAAGACGCCTTAGACGACGATTTTCCGCCTTCTCCTCTTTTCTTCTTGCTAGTGCGGTTACCTTTCTTGGGAGACACCAGCCGCAACGCGGTTACTTGCTGTGAGCAGCAAGGAAGGTGAAGTGCGACATGAGCATCAATACGAGCGACAATGTCCGCATGGCGTTCGTTCCTATGCCTCGTGATACCGTGTCGCATAGAGGCCGCCATCAGCTCAGAAATGGTGAGGCTAGGAGCCAAGGCAGACAATGGAACGTCCGTCACAACAATACCAGGCTCACCAGCAGGCAGCTCATCACGAGAAAGATTCCCGTAGTGTGCAACCAGTTTATAGTCGGAAGAGGTATCGATATTGCACTGTGGAGAATGCGGCAACAAGAATGAACCGGAAAAGGTAGTAGCACGTCCACCGCAACCGAGAAAGATGAATGAGTCCATGTAAATACGTGTCTCTTGACAAACCAGTCGCAAAATAGTGTTTCTCATGTCCAACTTCATACACAAAGCAGATATAGCCGTGTCCAGTTCGAATCTCTGTGCTATTGAGTGTAAAACTGACGTGAATGCTGTTCTAATCGCACTAATACTCGGTCTGGACGCAAAATCCAGTTGACGTCGTGAGTGCTGGGCTGGACCATACCCCAGGTTGGGTAATACAACAGCCGTCGATTCATGGTTACGAAATATCTCTATGACATGAGATTCCAATGACCAGCGTCGGCCATGATCCACAAGTAAGGACGCTTTTGAGACGCAAACTACTCCCGGAGACGTAACACAACTCCCAGTCTTAGTCGAAGACCCGCGAATATTGACACCTAACGATCTGGCCTGTTCCAAGGACATTCGACCCGCAGTACCCACTTCCGAGCGTTTGATTCGGATTTGAACAATGTTTTCACGAAGTGCATCTTGGCACAGCACAAATTTTCCGCGGGTGCGAGCCGCGCCGCGCTTGCGCGGGAGAGTGTCTTCGACGATTGTCGGACGCCGATGCATTGCATCAAATGCGAGCAAGACACACTCAATGAAGGAATGTTCGACAACAGAAGAGATAGTGATACGAGAGTTCAGAGGCATGTGGTAGGTTGGGTGCAAGAGGTAGGAGGGAGAAGACAAGACTAGACTAGATGTAAGATAAGACATTCTCACGGAATCTGTCAACCGCGGCTCGGATCACCGACCGGGGCCCGCGAAAGGCGAGTGTGGTAAGCGAGCTTACGATCTACACTCAATCGGAAGAAGTTAGAAAGCCGAGCCTTCTGGTTCGCCCACCCCTCCTCGTGTTCTTCATCCAGGAATCGTTTTTCGTCCTCTGGAACTTTGCCAGCTGGCCTAGAGCCGTATACGATCCACTTGATCAAATGACCAGATACGTATTGGGTGAAGCTGTAGCGGGTCTCGTGTGCTGCGATTGGCGTATTCCCGTGTCGCAATCCTGACGAGGATAGAAGGGCGAGCGTCCCGGATGGGAATTGAATAAAGATCCCGTAATCAAACGCAATAAGATGTCCGCCAAGCGTAGGTTCGAACGAGCCAAAGGAATGCAAGCTTCCCGGTGTACCCGGGTAGTCGCCTCCATCTGCATGTTGAAAGCTGACACTCTGAGGACCGAGGTTCATAGTACAAGCGGGGAACACGCTATTGTCAAAAGCAAACTGCAAATGTGGGTGTCGAGTGTGAAGCTCTCGCATTCGGTCGCAGAGATGGCGATGGGCCATAGGAAATAGTGTCTCCAACGCCACTTAATGTGCGGCTAAGTATGAGGAAGATGCGATAGTGTGAAGTATAAGGACTTACAACTGCCGCGCCCAGCAAACTCTCTTAAGTCTGAATCATTAATTAGCTCGTCTACAATCGATCGCTCTGCCGAGGTAGTCGAACTAGTATTCGTCGGTTCCTGTATATCTTAAGTCCGAAATCAAAGACAAGACGACAAGAGCTACTACCTTTCTCCCCCCTCCGTATCCTATTCCGAAGGTCACTGTTCCAAAGTCTCCCTTCGTATGATGGCCGGCTTTCCCAAAAAACGGGCGTTCATCCCTGGACCTTAGTTTTTCGGCTGTCGTTGCATATCGAGCGGCTTGTTCGTCCCATAGCTTGGACTCCAGTAGCGATAGACCTATGGGCTTCCCAACCATAGCCATAACCATCACATCGTTCATATCGAGTATGACGAAAGTGCCTCTGCAAGGGATTATTAATATGTATCACACGAAAATGCGTGCACAGTACTGACGTTCCACCCCAAGGGATTTCTACGAAACCAGCAGCCAACAGCTCAGTTACAGTCCATATTTTTCTGTCGGAGAAGTGCGCGGTAGTATATCCTCCTTTCTGCGTGACGTAATGAATCTCATATGTCTCCAAGCACAGTACTTTGGCCATGACCGGACGGTCATAGAACGACGAGCACTGGAGCACGTCGTACGGACGGTGCGATATAACGGATACGACAGCCATAGACTCTTTACTTTAGGATATTAGAACAGCAAGACTCAGGACAAGGTGGTTGGTGGCGACCAAGGAGGAGAGAAATCGAGCTTGCCAAAAACACGAACATACTGCACGTGACCGGCACGTGCTCGCAAACCGCGAGACCGTCTCGCCGTTTTCTGAAAACATTCCCACGCTTCTGGAGGCGGACACAAATGCCAACCTGAGACATTCAATTTTCTCCGTATCCAACAAGACGCCCATCTTGGAAAGAACTACAATGTTCTCAAGGGAAACTGCTGCGGTATCAAGCTATGACTTGTCAACTGGTGATTTTCTCGCAGATTGCTCTTGCAGGACGGTCACTGAAAATGTAGTAGAACTCAACGCCTGCCGCGAGCGACCATATCACCTTCATAGAAGCGCAGGTGAAATAATGACGACACTACGTCGTCTGCAAGCGTCTGACCTGCAACATCGAACCGCCAGTGCGTGACCAGCATATCTTAGAACCCGTAGCCGATGATGACTTGGCAGGCATGCACATATACTCGGACTTACGCTTACAGTCTTGCCCTCTGTTTGACCTCTACCCCCCATCGTGGGAGACCCCATGTGCCGGAGCTACGGCCTGCGCTCTGTCCAATGGAGGTGGACCGGACGGCATAAGCAACATTGCCGCGATTGGTACGAACGACGGACTTGTTTACACATTAAACCTGCACGGTGGAGAGTACATGAAACCTGTTGGTAAGTTAGTATAACTCCGACACGTGCCATACTCAATATTCCTCAGCTGTGTACGCGAACAGCGCTCACATATCGAAAGCTTTGATTCTCGACATAGCGTGGGCTGAAGATGACAGTCTCTTGGCTGTAGCAGCTGGGAACGGTGTAGGATTGGTCCTTGACGTCGAATCTGGTCGATGCCTGAATCAACTGGTTGGGCACAAACTCAGTCAGAAGAAGATCAAGTGGCAGCCGAATAACCGACGCATTCTAGCGACTGGCTCACGGGATGGGAACGTGCGTGTGTGGGACATACGCAACTCTTCGAGTTACATTACTGAGCCTGTGCTGGGCATCGACGCACCTCATGGAGCTCCGTGCACCGTTGGACGAAACGTCGCGGTAACAGACGTACTATTTCAGGACCTCAACATCATTACAACGTGCACCAACTTTAACGCGTCTGTCTCATTCCCAATACAGGGCAACCGACGCTGACCACTCAACAGAATCATTAAAAGCTGGGATATAAGATCAGTCAGATACGACCCTAACGGATATCCAATACCCTGCACACAGTCAAGTTACAATCCAACGGCTATGACGATCAGACCACGAGGGATATGTGGGATGGTTAGATCCATACACGGTTCACTTTACGCCCTAGCAAGGGACTCGGCGATATATGTCTACGATGCACTGACGCTTGCGCCTACGACAACTGTCCTTACCGATGACGACCTACAGACAAACTCGTCTTTCTCGTCCATTGGGATGTCTCCGTGCCAGCGTTGGATTTCAGCGGGAGGCCTTCATGGGGCGGTAATCGTCTTCAATGTGGAAAAAATTGGGTATTGGAACGATGACAACTATAAACCTCCACCAGCATGCCTCAACGACTTTCATGGCGAGATTAATGCCATGGACTGGGGACAAGGAACACTCGTCACAGCTTCCGACTCGGGTATTGTACACGTGTGGCGGAACGCGGTATGGGAGACACGGCACAGCTAAATTAATGGGGTTAGATGTGTGAATAGACACAAGTTTTACGAGTATCGATGTTGCGTACCCTGTATGGCCTACTCGCTAGATTTCTCGAGTCTCGACTTTTTTTTTTTATTCCCCCGCCGAATCTTCTGGCGCTTTCCTTCTTGAAAGCTCAGAGACTTGCGAAAGATCGGAGGAGGAGGGAGTTTAGGATTGCATAATAAAGTTGGCGAGAAGCCGGTGCAGCTCTTACACAAGCAACGGTCGCGATAGTATCCTTCGCGCGAATAGCGGACCGTTACTTCCTCGCCCGCTGCTATCAATTCGTTGACTACAAAAACGAACGCCGATGTGCCGGGTAAAGCCAGGATCTGGATGCCCTGTCATACGACGGAGATCGGTGAGGCAGTCTCATGACGTACTTGAGCTTTAGCCTTGCAGTCGTGATTGCCGCAGCGTAGCGGTCCTAAGACAGCGTGAGGACCAACGATGCCTAGTTGTTTGTGATCGCTTTGAACGATAGAGGGACCGTCCACGTGAACTAAGTCGCTTGTCATACTAGTGCATGTCTCCTTGATAAAGAACCCGGGTGGAAGTTCGTATCTTGCTCTGATGCCCAGTGACACGGTATCTCCAAACTGGACTTTACATAGTCGTATGGGACAATCGCCCTGATACAGTAAAGCATAGCGATATAGTACACTGAAACAAAATATGAATATGCTGTCGGAAAACTGAACCCACACGCACTGGTTCAAGACCCGAGACCACAATATTCCTTGTCGACGAAAAAGTGGTATTTGTACCAGCTCATCGCATACGCAGCGAACAGAATCTTCTAGAGATTCCTTCAAAGTGCCGTTCGTAAGAAAGAGGCAAATTCTCGCCGCGCGCCTGATGTCACGGATAGCATCAGGCGCCGACAAGCGAGAGTCGGTCGAAGAGCCAACGAAACGAATTGAGTTCCACAATACGGTGTCGTCTTTCCGTAAGAACAATGTGTGCACAATTAGATCATCCGCGTAAGAGACCAGTTCGAAGGGGTAAGATTCCATATTCAAAGCGTTCACCCGGCGGTGGATGGGATCATCGGAGGGAAGATCAGGAAACCAAGAAGCTGTGTGAGTTGCTGGAGCAGTAGCACTCTTGCGGGGGCGTAGCTGCCTGGTCATGACGGTCAAGGTGCAACAACCACCGAGCGCCCCGCACTAAAAGAAGGTCGGAGATGATGGCCGATCATTGTTTGTGCATGTTTGGACACCGCGTGCTATAAGAGCAGCCACACCCACCATCCGCGCTCTTCTTCCAACCACCACCATTGCCACGAAGCCTGTTGTTTGCCTGATCGGCGTTGGTAAATAATGGAGATGTGCTATACGTCATCGCGGCAGCACTCTCCTTATGGACTGAGGCTGTGAAGGCAAAATGCAGGTTTCAGGTTGTGCAAGATCTTGTCGAAGGTGGACATGGTGGCCCGACGATGTACACGTTCACTGTATTAGTTAACGGCGGTAGTCTACGTCAGGCACGTATCGAACGTAGTTCGTGTTCGTGGCCACGTCACTCATCACGTGATCACGTTGACTCCATGTCGTCTCTTGCCTTCGGGGCGGCTTTGGAAGAGACACGAAACGTTCAATGCGTACAGCGTACTATGCATGATTGCGACACAATGGCACATCATGCAGCTGCAAGAAAAGGCTCTATCCTCATAGTACCCCATGTGTGCCATGCAATACACGTGTCAGCAGTGCGCAGATCAGAGTGTCATGCTGAGAACGACACACCCGTGGCCTGGAAGCTACTGGCACTACCGAATCGAGCTATAGTGTTTTACGTGGACCCTGCTGTCGGGCGACCACTTTGGCGTGATGAAAAACGATGTCGGTATCGAGCGTGCTGCATAAGTCGACGTAGGACCACTGCGGCGCGTCTCATGTCAGCTTCAGAATAATAAAACTGACGCCAGAAAGCAAGAGCAAGACCCGACTAAGAATGCAGGGCGGTCGCGCGCACGAGAGTAGGGACAGTATGTCACTCAGCGCTCATGCATACATACGTCGCAGCGCGGATTAATGGATACGCACTCGTGATGACGCGCGACAGAGCTCGGGCTTGCTTGCCGTCTCCTGCACACGGACATCGTGCCTTCTTGGTCAGTCTGAGACAATGTACTCAGACGCGAGCCGCCAATGAGCCCGGTTGCAAATATGACGCACATTGCGACATAAACACGTGATTCTGCAGTCCAAGACACGAAAACGAGCCTGACGGGGATTGCTATCTACTCGAAACCATCACAGTCGTACCCCTAACGTATCAAATACCACCACACTGTCTCGCGCACCCATAAGCAAAGTGAGTTGTGATCAACGAAACAGGACACATGCTGAGCAGTACTGCTACAGGACGTTATGGTTAGCCACTTGATAATACTGCCTGAAGAGCTACTGGTGGCAATCGTTTTGTATGTCATTGGCTCTCCCAATGAGATAACCCGCGAACGGTCGATGACGCCCCTCCGACTGCGCTGCATCTGTCGCAGGATTACATCTATCGTAGACAACTGCCCGTTATACTGGAGTCGTGTGCTCTGCCTGGTCCGGGATGATGCGTCTTGGAAGGCAATTCTTCCGAAAACCAAGGAGGCACCCATCACGTTCCGGACTTCGTCAGGTATTTCGCCTAAACATCAAGCGTACGAGCTACGGCGCACATCTGCTGCATACATCACTCGAGACGACCCAGAACTGCCGTGGAACAAGCTCCTCACGGTGATAGGAGCTCTTCCAGCTCTACGCGAACTGGAATTGAAGCGTCCTCATTTCAACATGGCACACTACGGGGAGCTGCAGTTGAATGCTCCGAATCTTCGCCATCTCGTAGTAGATTCCGACGCCACACTTCTTACGCCACTCTTACGGTCGTTGGAAATCACGCGGTTCACGCGCGACACCACTGCAATGTTAAGGAGTGTCATACAAGCGAGCCCCTCCCTGGATACGCTGTCTATCAGCGACATTGTATCTCCAGACACTCCCTTGTGGCCGAGTACGCTGGACGTGATCTCCCGCTCACAAATCGCAACACTGTTTGTTCAGCTACACAACTGGGACAGAATGGACCTTCCTCCAGCAGTTCACTTTCCAACTTTACGACGCTTGACAACCAACGTACCAACTCCGGTTTTGTCATCGACCCTGGAGTACTTGGATACGGAGGTGCCGATCGATCAAGTCGAAGTGATGCTTTCGGGCGTAGTCGCAGTCGAGACGTTAAAGATGTCACTCACTTGGCAGTTGCCCGACTCTCACGAGCCTCATCTCTTCACCATTCTTCCGCGTTGCCGAACTATGATCTTGAACAACGGACGCTCGGTGGTCGATGCTTTGGCCGATTTCGTCACGAGAATTCAGGCCCCTCAACTGGAGCACTTCACGGTACACTTTCACCCGTCGGTGTCTAAGAACGCGATATCTCAAGCAAATGGAGTTCCTCCTTGTCTCAGTCGCAACATCATGCGAAGCTCCATGCGGAAGGCGCATCGGCAATTGACACACCTGTCCTCTTTCTTTGAAGCGCACATGCAGGGAACGGTCGATCTCAACGTGCACACACAACACTATGACGACAACGCGTGCATCACATACCGCATTTCGGATCACTTGATACGGGCCCGCTCAAAACCAGGAATCGAGCTCCACACAATCTTTCCTTCTGCGCGGTGTCAAGTTAATCATCGCCATGCCGACCTTGCCTCAATCGCATACTCGCTGACAGCGTTCGCATGGCCGTCAGTGAACAAGGTCTCAATAGCGTCGTCACCGTCACTCACACGTTCGAGACGCGCACCGCACATCGACCCAGACATCTTTTATGCGACTCATAAAGAGGATCGGGTTCTGTTGAGGCGCAACTTGGAACTCATGTGTGGCGTCCGCACCTTAGAGTTCGATATCACGGAGACCGTATACCGCAATGGGTCTGCTCTGCTGCTCCTACTGGCAGAGGACACCACCGTCTGCATATGGCCACATCTGGAACAAGTGCGAATTCGCGGAGTCCGTCAACGAGCAGACGGTTCCTCCGTCCTGGGAGAATGGTGGAAACAAATCAAGACGTTGTTGGCGCGTAGGCTGAGAGCGAGCCAGTCTGGCTCATGTGCACCAATCAAGATCATCATTGCGAGCGACGAGGTCGGGACATGGGAAGGAAAGGGGGCACAATCACAGTTGACGGAGGTGCAGGTACTCAGACAAAGTGTGCAACTCACATATGAGCAATTATGAAAGGTTTGTAGGGGACGATATTCACACAGTATTACGCAGGATAAGGGTATATTTAGCATCTCTAGTAATGAGATACAACATTAAACTCTGCCAGATAATAAATACGGCCATACTATTTGGTTTACTATTTTCGTTCTTTTTCTGGATATTTCTGTGAATATACTGGGTCTGTCAATGTAACCGAGGAGAAGAAGGGACAAGAGAAGACCAGAAGACCAGGGAAATCTACAGATCAGAGTGGTAGACTCCCCGGGGAGTGACGAGAACCTGTGCGCCGATTAAGTTCAAAGACACGGTTCCGGTGCCGCGCATTGACACTATGCAATGGAGGGCGACCAAACTGTCATCGGGGATCTCCTCGGTAAAGCGGTCGTCGGGAGTGTCAACTTGTGTGAGGATGTTCTCCGGATCGAAGCCGTCCCTCCAATCTTCGCCGACGTGAGAGAGTAGGAAATGTTTGCGAGAGTCGAAGACGGGTACTAAGAATGATTAGGACTCCGAACTCGACGGTCAAAATGGCATGCTTACTATCCGCCATGAAATTCTTCGAGATACGACTGAGAGCGGGGTTGACGCCGCGCGAAGCACGAGCAGATGAGCCTTCCCCCGCATTGGTACGGACATGATCAGGCAGCTGCTTTCTCCCTACAAATGGTTGACAAACACGAAGTCATGCAGGAATGGAACAACGCACCTTTATACTTGTCTCGCTCACCCCACATAGACGCGGCTTGCCAAGCGTTCCCACGAGTAAACATTTGACACTTCTGGTTAACAGGCGCGAAGATATAATGGAAGAAAGCCAACGACCGCTTGTAATCCTCAGCGAGAGGATAGACGTTAAGAGAGTGGTAAGCGCGATTGAGGGGTGCACGCTCGCCGCTAGGTTCATCGAGCCGTATCATGTACGACCCATCAACAGCAACGAAAGCGAATATGACAACGTCCACAACGTCTCCGTCACGCACAAGGTTGACGACGGTCTTGTTGTTTGCAGTTGTGTACTTGGACGTTGAGAGGACTTCAGGGCTGACACGCGACGCCACAACCACTTTGCCGTTGGCGCATTCCGATATCGTCATAACGGACTTTAGTCGACTAGAGACAGGTTGAGCATGGGCATTCGCGACACAGAAGAAACGCTCACTCAATCGATAAATTCTCCTTGTCAAAGAGAGGAAATCCGTTCACGACCGTGTCCAGATGGGCGAGACTGACGGCGCCAGTCTCTTGCGGGGTGTGAAGGATATTACCCCTGTGAAGATTGAGTCAGTGGCTCGGGAAAGCAACGAAAAATCGTACGCACGACAGATAGGCAAAACAGTTGTCGAAAGTGCCGTCCAAGAATCCACCATGGCCCTCGTAGTCGGTAATGCGACATTTACCCTAACAAACGATGAGATGTTGACAAACCCCAAGCGGACAACCACTCACGTCCTTGACAAGTGGTCTAGAAGAACCGGCTTCGCGGCTATTGACGGCGGAAGATCGTGCGTGACTGTATATCACAGCACAAGTCAGACAGATAATTAAAGATAGAGCCCAGAAACACTTGCCTGAGTCCGCTATCCAGGGCCCTTCCTCTCTTGCTTGGAGACTCCCGATCAGAAGAAGCGGAAACAGAACGCCGTCTGCGTTTACCACGAGATTTGGCTGTGGTCTGGTCGAATGACTCACTACTAGAATGGAGTCGTGAGAATAGAGATGTGTAACGATAGTGTGAATACGCACGCTACCTCCTTGGAGCTGGCTCGTCGTGTAGGGCGCTTACGAGACGGGCGATAATCATCACTGTCCACGGATGGGGAACGATGCGATCTCTTAGATTTCTGAGGCAAGCGCGGATTGCTATGCGAACAGTAAGCTCCTGGAACAACGGTATAGGATAGACCATGCACACCCTTTGATGTTGAGTTCCATGACTTTGCCGCCTTCGGTCTTGGCTATAACTGACTTCCGAGTTGGTGGTTCCCTATAGCAGGGTGAATATTCTAAATCCAATCCTGCATGGAGTAACCGTACGCACATATCAACGGCTTGGCCAGCCGTAGTACCTGAGTCAGATGCTCTGCGGCGGCCCTCCGAACGCCCGCTATATCGTTATGAGTTTTTTCTCTGGATCGAGACGCGCTCGCCACTTACGCATCAAGGTCATGGACAGGCCTGGTAGCATCGCCATTACCGTTCTCGATGGGGGAGCGTGATCTGACAATGACATTGAAGACTTAGACAAAGCACGAAGATAACAAAAACGAACCTGGAAACAGGCCTGCGTTTGTTAGAGCGGCGTCGAGGCGGAGGCGTATCATCATCAGGAACGACAAAGCCATCCAAGTCTCCATCTGAGTTCTCATCATCTTCCCGTATCCCACGACTACCTTGCACCTGGCCGGCCTTCGTTGACTTAAATTCCAACTTGCGAGGCGTAGAAATAGTAGGCGGCAAGTCGGAATCACTGAGTTCGAGGACGTCCGGTACGGATCGGCTAACCAAGTTCAGAGACGTGTTCAAGGGTAGAGATTAAGCAGTACCTCTTGTTACGCTTAACACGTACAGCGAGCTCGTCTTCTGAGCTGTACGCAGAGTACGTTTCGTGACGGCTGTCGTTAACGTACCTGAAGATTATAAGACGAAAGACAGATGAAGGTAGAATTGAACGCATACCGAGGACTTTTACGAGCGTCGCTCGCCTTGGGAGTCGGGGGAACAGGTAGAGGTTTACGATTGGTGGGGGGCGGAGAAGCATAGCTAACGAAGGGTCAGGTAATGATGGCATGTAATCAAAGCTTACTCACGCATTACGAGCAGTCTCCGGAGTCATGACCGGGTTGCGGTCGGGCTTGCGAGTCTTGTCCACTTCCGGCGTTTCTTCGCGACGCCTCTCTCTGCCCTCGAAACGTACCGCACGATCACGAGTCCGGTCATAGTCGTCATCGGACCTACGATTATGACCACGATCTTCAGGAGACCGATAACGCGTCCGGCCTTGAGACTTGTAGTTCGCACGACTACCATCGCGGTTGTCCTCGCCGGTCCGTACTCTACTACCAATGGCACAGCAGGAATTAGACGATGAAAAAACAAAGCTCGAGAGGGGACGTACGCTCCCGGAGTAGGCGAACCAGGAGGCGATGAATAAAGAGTTTGCGAGCTGCTGAGAAAGAAGCTTTAACGACAGCCAACACGACAGGGTTAGATGACCGACTCGTGAGACTTTTTGACAGAATCCACATCATAAGACGGGGACGTGTCGCGCCTCTTATCCCTTCGAAGAGTATCAGCAAGTGGTACGTCTGACAGACGAGAAAGTTACGAACCCCTTGTCGCGCTTTCGGCGAACTTGACGGTGAGAGCGATCTTCATCACTATAGTCATCTTCTACGTCGGACGCCGGAGAACGCGCCCTGCGAGCTCCAGAAGATGAGAGGTGTGGCGGACTATATCCCGTAAGACAGAATAATAACCAGAATGAAGTTGTTAACTCACCGACCGCGTCGATCATCGAGAGTCTGAGAGCGACGGGATGGCGCAGACGCGTCAGACCTATACCGTGTGCTGCAAAGATGAATACGCGAGTCATTATGCGAAGACCAGACACGAACTCGTCGTCTTCGTCATCGTAACGAGAGAGCTTGCTGCGCGACTCGCGAGGACGGTCATCCTCCCGGGCAGATCGAACAGACATCGTGAAAACGCGTTCTACTCGCTCACTAAACAGGAGAGCTTTAAGTACGTCCGTCAATCGGACAAAATTCTCACAGGACCATCCATCTCCATCCCGTGTCCGACGGATAACGAAACACCTTCGCTCTGGATAGGAGCGGATACAAATGTTAGGCCCCTCAATTTGGGCACGGCCGTGAACGGTACGTACGATGCGGAGGCATTATGCATCGGATCCAGGTCGACAAAGTCGCGCGCCGGACAGGGCTGAATCAGGAACGGGGGAGGAGATAGGAAGAGCCGCCTGCGAGAAATGAGAATAAGAAACCCTGTCTCGACGCCGATCCCAGATCGCGACTATCTTACCTACGCTCCGTCTCACGATGAGCTCCTCTATCCTCGACAACTACTTGTGCAACGACGTACACGCGGAGATATACGCAGACATAGATCGCTTTATGGACATGGGAGGGGAAAAGTGTGACCTGGGCCGGTACTCCGACGTCCGTACAGCATAGATCGTATCACTCCAAGACTGACTGGAGACTCAGGGAACCACACTACTCATGGAGACCAATGTACACAAGGATGACAAGCGCGGATATCTCGCGAAGTCGGACAATGATGATGAGGAGGTCATAATCACAGTCACTGGCGTCCTTATGGAGACCAACCTTCCGCCGTACATGGATATCGCCAGGTTAGCCATCCAAAAGTGATAATTCTATTCAGCTGACATAAAAAAGTCTTTATCGCACACGTCCCAACAAAAAGGACGTGCCCGTCAACCGCGTGTCTATTGGCTGGTTCGGCCACGGCAACTTCGAGTCCAACCGACTCGCCTTGGAGCACGTTCGCAACAACTTCCAACGCAAGTTCGCGTCGGTCGTCGATAACCAGTTCCTCGTCAAGGCGGGCGTCCCGATGATCAGCCTAGAGAATAGGATTGTATCGAAAGTTGACGATGTACCGCTTGATGTCCTGGACGCCACTCTCAACAAGGCGTATGATCCACGTGATATCATCCGCAAGAACCTGCTGGACTCTGGCAAGCACCGGTTCGTTGATGACAATACCCTGGCGTTCTACAAGCTTGTCACGAAGGACGGGTGAGTGCTTATACAGAGTGCGACTGCTTATTTTAACGCCAATTGAACAGGGACGACATGCAAACCGAACCATGCGCTCCCGAGGAATTCAAGATTGGCATGATCGTATGCGTGCGGGCGACGCCAACTCTCGTCCCATCAACTAAGGGAGGACACAAGCTCATACTCAAACTTCGCTCTCTGCTACTCGTTGACGACAAAATATACAAGGTGTGCACGACTACGGCAAGGTTCTACATAGACGCTCATTTGGCTACAACAGAAATTCCTCTTCGCTCAGAGCTTGAACGATGTTGAGAGCGTGCCCAAGCCCGGATCTGGATTGAAGCGGTCTGCTTGCGACAACGATTGGCTCAACCCGAAACGCCGCGCGATGGACATGGGTGACGCTCAGATCAGAGAGAAACGCCATAACGGACAGGGAAAGAAGAGAGTAGCGGGCGACGAGAGTCTGGTTGAGAAGATGCAGGGACTTGAAACATCAGACACACAGAAGGAAGGACAGGCGTCCTCATCTTCATGAGTAGCACAAGTGTTTCGTTGTCAACGCGCCAATATCCGCTTTCGGTAGCATGTTCCCACAGTCCGCGAGACCGTCTCGCCGTTTTCAATGCACGTGACCCCTCTTTTTTCTCCCCCTCTTCCGAAAATCCGCGAGACTCGGACGGGCGTAGTAATCGTTCCGAATTTGTACCTGATATGTACTGCGCAGGAAAAGTGCCTACGGTTCCTTCCTGGACTCAATTCGAGGGACTCGGAGGAAAATTATAGCGCCAAATATTGACCCCGAAAGATTGGTCAGAGACGCGCCGTTCCGACGACAAAGACCCATACGCCCCTGTCGCGCAGCTAGTACGGGTTTATTATAAGCCTATCTGAGACATAATTTCGATGCTTGCGGGAGGCCGTATTGAAACGGCGATTGTTCGGCCTAGACGCCCTCACTTGTTACCGAACAGGACGCGATCCTCATGCCGATGCCGGGGATGATAGCCAGAAGACCAAGCGGATTTGGTGCCGTGCTTCTAGACGTGCCCCAAATTCCTACTGACACCAGTCTCAGAACGTGAAGGCCAACACGAGTGATCCGATGAGACTGTCTGTCCTTGCAAGCGTCCACAGTGATCGGGGCAACCCCATAGCCTTGTCAGATCGCCTGCGAAGGCACGCACCACACCAAGGAACCAAATTGATACCCACGGAACGAGCCTGTGCCCGGATCACGGCCTTCGCCTATTAGATCGCGCAGCGTAAAACTGACTACCACTACCCGACCGTCACCAGTTAACGATGGCAACCCCCACTGGAGAGAGAGGTCAGTTGTATCGTCTCCAAACACTATTAATACTCATAATCACACCTCGAGATGAAATTTTGACACCTACCGACGAACGCTTTGTTCTATTCCCGATCAAGTACCCAGAGGTGGGTGATCCACACCGAAAAACTGGTACTGTCCATAACGGAATAAACCTAGATCTGGCGCATGTACAAAGATGCTCAGGCGTCGTTCTGGACTGCAGAGGAGATTGACCTCTCGAAAGATCTCGTCGACTGGGACGAGAAACTAACCTGTGGAGAACGTCACTTCATTTCGCAGGTTCTGGCATTCTTTGCAGCGTCAGACGGCATTGTGAACGAGAATCTGGTCGCTAGATTCAGTACCGAGGTACAGATCGCGGAGGCCAGATGCTTTTACGGCTTTCAGGTCATGATGGAGAACGTACATTCGGAGACGTACTCGATGCTCATTGAGACTTACATTCGTGACCACCAAGAGCGGAACCGTCTATTCTCCGCCATCAATACAATACCAACGGTATCTGCAAAGGCGCGGTGGGCGATGAGGTGGATATCAGAAGACGCGCCCTTTTGCCAGCGGTTGGTTGCCTTCGCAGTCGTGGAGGGGATATTCTTCTCCGGATCATTTGCCGCCATATTTTGGCTGAAGAAACGTGGGCTTATGCCCGGACTCACCTTCTCAAACGAGCTCATATGTCGCGATGAGGGAATGCACACGGAGTTCGCCTGTCTGCTTCTGGACACTCTCACAACCCGACCAAGTGGCGCGTTTGTGAAATCCATCGTCCGCGAAGCGGTGACTATAGAACAACAATTCCTTTCAGGTACGCTCTATTAAACACCGGCCTGAAGACGCGCTAACGCTCATGAAAGACGCACTTCCTGTGAGCCTCATTGGCATGAACTCATCCCTCATGATCACGTATATCGAATACGTCGCCGATCGCTTACTGAACGCTTTGGGATGCGACAAAGAATACGGTGTCAGCAACCCGTTTGACTTCATGGATATGATATCAATACAAGGGAAGACAAACTTCTTTGAAAAAAGAGTATCTGACTACGCCCGTCGCGTAAAGAGGGATGCCGATATTGGAATGGTCACGCAGTTGTGAGTACTCTTTACGTTCATGAAATTTATCAAGAGGGCCGACCGAACCTCACCAGTGCAACGGATGAAGAATTTTAAGCGCGAGACCATGCGCCCGGCTGTGTACTCCTCGTAGAAAAAGCATTGTATTGAATTACAGTCTACCAAAGGATCCATTTGATGCCACTTTGTCATTAGGTGACGCATAGCTGATATAGTCGCAGCAAACAAGTCTCCAGAAACAAGAGGGTACGCTAGAAGCAGACTTCAGCCCGTAGGGCAAGCGCGGGCCGCGCGACCTCCATTCGACTCGCATGCATGCGCCATCCTCCGTAGTGCGAAAGAGTCCAGGACAGTGAGACCTCATAGATGCGCATGACACCGGATCGTGCATAAGACCTTGGGCTGTAAAACCTCGTCGCTGATATTTATCCACTGGCAACCGGGTCCGTTGGGAAGTCGCATTGGGTCGGGTGAAGAATTGACCCCGAAGAGTAAGCGTTGGATAAAGGCAGACGACAGAAGTGGCCGAGATGTAGTTCATGACGAGAGAACCCCAAAACGACAAGATCGGAATCACGGCCGATTGTTGCCCACCGACTATGACGTCCACACTACGTCGGAGTGAACTGTGGCTGCGCACCATGCGCGTTACTGATAGAATGGCGGCAGACGACTCGGCATCAACGTATGATGCAGATGACAGCCTGTTATCATCCGCGTGGTAGTCCTCCTTGTTTACAAGGTGGCGAAGCACCTCATCGCGGGCGATGTCACTGGGGACGTAGATGTCTAAGTCGGAAGCGTCATCCAAGCAGCTTTCATGCCGCGAACCAGATGTCAAGACCGCTAAGGCCGTGGATCCGGACACAACCCCCTCAACCGATCCAAGAACACCGAAGAACGCCGAGACATCGGCAACGAAAGGCTTGATACGCCGGCTAACGCGGATACGCCATTGCTCTTGAACAGCCGCCTCAAATAAGGTTGAGACGGAGCGGACTACGGTCAGGTCGAATGCGTCCAGGAATGAGAATATGCAGATAACAATTTCTGGACTGCGGCTGACGACAGAGCTGCCGTGCCTACATTTTGACTAAAGTAAGAGATGAGGTTCCGCAGGATGTTAAAGGCACCTACCAAATGGCAGCAGGAGCAGAATTGACCATTTGCAGGAAAGGGAGTACAACCCGCGATAGCCAGAGTAGGATGTGGACAGCAAGCCCTATGGGCGATGCCCTTTATAAGACACACTTCAACTGACGTCAGTGCGAGACAAAGTCGGTATCCCGCTCCGATTGAGGTCTCTGAACTCGAAAACATTCCCCTGAGCTCTGATGATGCGGCAGTCGCATCATGTCGAAGGAGACTATCGTTATCTCTACAGTCCTCGTACTCTATTGTCCCTGTATTCTTGTAATGCCTTAGTCTAGAACTCTGACTTCTTACGGAACCGGATTAACAAGGCCAGCCTCATACTTCTGTGCATTTGTATCAGGCTTGGCAGTCTATACAACCGACATACCGTTGCGCCGCAGCGGGTACAAGTCAACTCGTTTTGTATAACGCACGCCTGATCGGTTTGTCACTGCAAACAAAATGCAACACGCGGGACGCGACAGTCGAATGATGAAACCGTCATGATTCTCATGCACCATACACATCAGACACAACTACTATCGTACACCACCATGCCAAGAATCAAGAAGTCGTTATACATCCACATGAGCAACACAGAGCACAAACTAAAACGCAAACTTTAGATCGGGGCGAGGGGACGGCAGGAACACTACATCCGGAATCAGTGGCACCCGCTCATCTCCAACGTTGTGTAGCCAGTCCTTCACGTTGACCTTGTACGCGCCACGAGCGTCCGACAGAAGGCGAGAGCGTAGAGAAGCAAAGGCGAAGTTTGGGTACGTGTCGGAGTGGTTGACCGCGAGCTTGTAAATCCCCCGACCATAGTCAAGCACGAGATCGCGAAGAAGCTTGATCCGATCTGCATCAGAGTGCGAGAGATCGACTTCCATACCCTTCCTTGCAATGACGCCTTGCCGGCAAATCCACTCGTGAACGCGACCAGCTTCTTCGCGATAAATGATGCCAGTAGTCGCCTCTATGACAACCCCTTTGGACTTAGCAGACGACTGCGTCTCGTCGTAGGTCGCGACGGACAGCGTTGTCTGGAAGACATTCATGGCGAGCAACGCAATATACGAGGCGGGATCGTGTTCCAGGGGCGGACGACAGGACCGAGCTGCAAAGAGTCGGTTGAGCACAAAGCACAAAGCACAAGGCACAAAGGGACAAAATTTATGAACATACCGCTCGGATCGTACACATCCCCATGACAGGCTATGTCCCCATGCCACCACCAGGACGCAAAGGCCAAGTAGAGTGGCAGCGCTTCCGGGATACGATCGTTCGTGACGATCTTGTCGCCGACCGTGGTGAGAGCGAAGGAGGTTGCATGGTCAACAAGCGATGCAGGCGATATAAAGTACTCTCCGTAGCACAGCGAGCTTTCCACCGTGTAGACCATGTGCGGGCCCGGCCGCATGATACTAATGACAATAAACGTCAGAATACCACGCAAGTATAGAGAGAGATCGTGTACATACAAGATATCACCGGTGCGGAGAAGGATAGACTCCCAACGCATGTCGAGACGCTCGAGCGACTGCCAGTCATCGAATTCGTCTGCACGTACGACACAATGCGTGTCGTTCGCGAAAGAAGAACCGTCGTTGCGAACGCCAACAGCCCATAGCTTGGTGCCAGAAAGAACCTCTACAACCGTTCCGTATCCCCCGCTGTCGATATGTTGGGAGGTCTCCGCCCCCGTAACACCTGCAAGGGCCCAATGCAACTTGGAGGAACAGGCGCCCACATCCAGAACGTCATCACGAGCCGCGATCTTGTATAAATAGGGCAGTGCGTTGAAAGTTCTGAGAATCGAAAAAATCAGGCATGTATTATAAAATAAGAGATGCTGAATAGCTACCCGTGGCCCGCGATATGGGGAATATTGCGCAACCGATCCAAGCCAAGCGGCATATCCAGGCAGTTGTACACATCCCGATCTTCGGAAGGAAGGCCCGCCGTGACAAGCTCTGGAATAGTCTTGTCCACCGTGCCAACAAACGTTGAAGTGATCTTGTTGGTTAAACGCGAGGATGCATTGGTCGACGTAAACGAGCCTCGCGCATCTAAGAACATTGTGTCAAAGAAGGAGCAAAAACACAAAAGGAACGCCCTACCTTGCACCTGAAGGGTTGTGCCAATCACCGGCCGAATGGCGGAGAACGCCTCCAAACCCCAAGCCCAGTAGCCGTCGACTGGACCGTCACGGACCAGTATCGAGTGACCGGCATATATGTCACGAACTTCAGAAGCCGACAACGCAGCGTACTCTTCGTAACCGAAAACACGTATCGCGCTGTCGGCCGATCCCGGTGCGTAAGCTGTAATAGCGTTCGCCGACAACAGCCCTGCAAGTCGTTCCTGAACAGCCCGTGAGTCGGATACAAGCCGGGGTGAAACGAGTGGACTAACGAACCGTATCACGACGCCGGGGAGTCCAAGGCACGTCTACTCGAGCATCGGCCGACCACGCTGGGACATCGATAGGAGAGGCAATGAACTGTTACGCAGATTCATTGAAAAACGTGCACAAAAAGGAGAACGAAGAACAAACGAACGGCAGGAGGCGACGGTGGTTCCGCCGACGGAGGGGACACAGGAACAGGAGTAGGACTCCCACGATCGGAGCGCTGTACATCTCCGGTGAGGTCGGAAGGTCCTGTCCCTGAACCCTCAGCCTGCACGTTGCCGGAGGTCTTACGACGCGAGAAAGATGGCGGTTTCGAGTTGCCGAGGTCGACCTGCTCATCATCCTGTTCCACCTCCATGTCGTCGCCCGCTGCTTCCAGAGTACGGACACTGCCTGAAACACACGTAAAAAATGACTAACAAAAGGAAACACACAGGGTTCTCACTAAGCGGTTCTTGTTCAGGTAATGGTGAAAGACGGCCAAACATCGGATCGTCCGTGTCCGCCGAAGAGGATCGCCGGTCGCGAGAAT
>UWZB01000047.1:65503-77639 GCA_900536885.1 Peniophora sp. CBMAI 1063
TGACTAACAAAAGGAAACACACAGGGTTCTCACTAAGCTGTTCTTGTTCAGGTAATGGTGAAAGATGGCCAAACATCGGATCGTCCGTGTCCGCCGAAGAGGATCGCCGGTCGCGAGAATGTGAACGATTCAAGGCCCTTCTGGCGGGAGATTCAGAACGAGCTGGGTTCGAGCGAGAGTGCGATCTAGAACGAGACGGCGTTGTCCGCATAAAAGTAACGTTTGACTGGCGAATGGAAGACCTTCCACGCGAGTTGGCAGTCGCCATCGGCTTCGGCTTTGAGGAAGTGGCGGCATTCGCGTTCTGCTTTTCGCCGCTTGCGGTAGACCCAGCACGATTCTGAGATGACGTTAGAGACCGGCAAAGACTAAGAGCCGACTGACTCACAGGGCGTTTGGCTGGAACGGCGTCATCCGGTGGTGAGGCTCGACGCTTGCCATGCTCGTTCAAACCCGGGGACCAGGCTCGAAGTTTGTCCCGCTCTGCAGTATAAGCAGCACTGAGCTTAACGATATCCTTCCCATCCCATTCCGTGATACGAGACCGCTCATCAGTTTCAGCTAAACAGAGAACCATGAGCGAGATGTGAAGTACACGTAATGATAGACTGACGACGCTTGCCAAAATCGTCCAACCAAGTCTTGCACTCATCCACTTCATCGATATCGATGTCGGCAATCCACGCCGACATATAGATAGGGAGCAACTGATAGACCGAAGATCCCTGAGCGACTTGCAAGACTAGAGCCCAGATACTGTGCTCCAGAGCCCGAAGAGCGGGAGGCTTGCCAGCATTCCCCTTGAGCTTGAAGATCTGCGCCAGCCAAACATGAGATGGCGGTGTCGATGAAAAAGAGAGATGAACAAACCTCAAAGGCGACGGCGAAGGAAGGCAACGGTGACGAATACAACCGCGTTCTTGCCAGAAGAAAGAGCGGCGAATACGCCACCATGATCATGAAGGGCTGAAATATATAGCGAGGCCCCATCCACTCCACTCTCTCCGGACTAAAGACAGTCAGCAAAAATACGGCCGATATCAACACATGCCGAAATACACTCACGCCGCGATGTTCTGCGTGATATCTCGGAGAGAAAAGGTATTGGCTTCACGCACGTTCTGAGAAAAAAAATCAATGAAGACAGACATATGGAAAAGAATAGGAAACGCACGGCCTGGATATAGTTGACCGCCAGAGCCGCAAGTTGTATATTGACCGTCATCGCAAGGTATTGACCTTGCTCGTCTGCTTTCTTGACCGACGGCATGATGCGATCAAATGCAACCGAAAGAGACATGGAGTCGAGCTTTGCAAACAACTGCCGCATTTTGTCTTGACTGCCGGTCCCGAAGGGAACCATGGTCAAAACTTCCGGTGCGGACGGGGATGCAGAAGACTCAGACGAGTCTGGAGAACCAGGATAGACAAAAGGCGGTGCCACAAGTGGACCAGTATGCGTCGACTGACCCTGACCGGTTACCGTGAGAGATCTCAGACTGGCGAGAGTGTCCATCGTCAAGTCATCTTCTTCACCCAAGCCATGCGCAGCTTTCACAACTTGAATCGATGCCTTGACAGACAAAGGCCAGTTTACACGCATGGAAAGCCAGCCCTACAGGAATTTCAGAAAGAACGCACACATAGCGACAGAATACACTCACCGGCTGTAGCTTATCCATTATATCGAATAGCTGGGCCGGGGAGGGCGGGACGCGAAACACAGCGGACGTAGGGAGGTTGCGCAAGTCGCACAGGATATCAAAGAACATCAGCAATATGAGCCACTGATGAGTGTCCGTCCAAATCAGAGGCGATGCCAGTTGTATAGTGAGGAACTGATCGGGAGCCGGCTCCACCTCCCGCGTCTCCAAGCCGAATCGGCGAATGACAAGACGCAGCTCCTTCAACCGTTTTCGATCCCTGCCTTCCGCCGGCTCGTTGTAAATACCAGACCTCTCCCACCAATCCAGATATTTCGCGTAATCCTTGACACAGAAGGGGTCAACGTAGAACCACGGCGGGGTGGAAAGAATATTTACCAAGAGGAAGTCCGTATCGGCAACAGCGTCACCAACAACAGGTTGCAACCATTCAAAAAGAGATTGCTCGGTGAAAATCGCCGAGTAGTTAAACGGCAGACTCTTCAGCAATTGCGACATGGGCCTTAGAGCGGGCCGTTTTGAACGTAGACCATCCTCCAGCGCGGCCACCGACTCGTCGCCGAGAATGTTAGCCTGCACGTACGGCGACGTGCTCTCAACGCGAGGCTTGTTCGATTTAGACTTGGAGCCCTTAGGAGCCATGGCTATGGTAGACAGCGATGCAAGAGCAGATGAAGTCAAGAGACAAGAGCGTCGAGGTGCGAAGCACGTGCGATCACCTCCACGTGCGCAACGCGTGGGATTTCCCACGCAACCGCGAGACCGTCTCGCGGTTTGCCAACACGGAACGGGTGGGAACGAAACCGCAGCCCATCTGTCAGATCAGCATCAAGAACTTTTCTTAGACCACGATGAGCGCGCCAAGCCATGTACGCGCGTCGGCAAGACCTCGAGATGACCCCAACAGTTTTGCACCGATGGGCGAGGACTACGTGAACCGAATGGAAGACAGCTGGGGTACTGGTGATGGCTGCACGTGCAGGACAACCGGATGTCAGGGTAAAGACTGTCCCTGTTATGCAAGAGAGGGGAGGTGCCACCGTTATTGTGGCTGCTCAGGGCGCTGCCCTAACGCGGTACTTGACAGCAGAAAGAAACGCCATTCTCATTTTGCTGATATCCTACAACAGGTGCAGGAGCTAAATTATGATAGAGTAACGCTACACAAAACTTCAGATAGGGGATACGGTACGCATCGAAACAATCCACAGGAGCAAGTTCTGAAGAGTCTACAGGACTGTTTGCTAGTGAAGCGGGATTTCGAGAGGGCGAAATAATAGGGCCGTACACAGGTGAATGGGTCACAGAGACAGAACTGTTGGCCGCGAAGGGGTGCGTGACCGCAGATCTCGTTTGAGGATCGCTGATTTACGATTCGTCTTAGGCTATTGGTGTTGGCCGATGCAGCCCATATACAGCAGCGTATGGAGAATGAGACTCGAAAAGAGGGAAAATCGAGACACGAGTGGGACGTAGACTTTATCGTTGGCGAGTATGTGGGGTGTATCGACGACGCGGAAGTCAATTATGAGGGCAGACGGCTGAAACGAGGTACGCGTAACACCATGTAACCGAAAGCGACACTGTTATACTGATGTGCTACAAGGACACAAAAAACCAGAGGAAGTAGAACGGTTCCTAGTTCAGTGGAAGGGGCACATAGGAAGAACTTGGGAGAGCGAGCAATCGCTAAAAAAAACCAAAGCGCTGGAGGATTGGGAAGGACGAGCAATGAGTCGGCCAAAACGAACGAAAAACCAACCGCAGGGCCGATATAATTATATGATATACGCCGGAAATGTCAATTCACGGCATTGCTGCAGGGATTGCCAGAAACACAAGACGTGGAACGAAAGACTGTTCATTGACGCAGAGATGTCAGGCAACGTGCGTCGATCAGACTTTACCACCTTCAGGCACTAATTATTCTACGAACAGTGGCTTGGTTTCGTTGTAAGATCTAGCCATATTCCAGGGGAAAAATGCTGACACAACGCAGAACCATGGGTGCAATCCGAATCTCATACCGGAAATTGTGGAGCATGGCAGCAAGCCAGGTCTGCGAACCGCTGTCATATTGCGAGCGCAGCGCGATATATTGCCTTGCGAGGAATTGACATTCTCGTACTGGAATATGGAAGGTCTAACATTAGTGAGTAACACGCCATCTATACCCACAACCGACTAAGAGGTACTTCAGAACGAACGATTCCAACTATCCCGACGGGCACAAGCGCCGGACGACGCGCTGTGCAAGTGCAACTCCCTCAACTGCACGGGATGGAGGATAGTACCGCCAAGAAAGGTTTTGAAGAAAGCCGGGCTCGATGAACAAAATGTGGATCGTACAGCGTAATCATATTCCATACCCGTTACAGAACAAGCGGTGCGGGTCTGAAGAGCTCCTGCACTACTGAGTATACGGTATACATTAGACGCGGAGATGCTTACCTCTCTATTACTCCACTTTATAGACCACTTCTTGAGATATAACTGAGAGCTACTCTTTTCCGTAGAAAGGTCTAGTACGGCTGCATGTGGTAAGGACATTCGCACTCGAACTTCCAAAAAATCAGGCTCACATGCGACTGATGAAGACGGTATGACGTCCATATGATCACTGAGAACGCGCGCCCATGGTCCAAAGTCGATGTTCCTGATCAACAAATACATCAGGGCGATCAAAGACACGGAGAGAATCCGCTAACCCAATCGAGGAATGCAGTTGCTCTCTGCGTTCCAACTTGAGAAGCTCGCTGGACGAGTAAGTCCATTTCACAGCAACGTCAGCCTCCTAACACAATCAGACAAGTTCTGGTGAATGAGACAACAAACGCACGCGATGATCGAGGGAAGTCATATGCTGAATCTGACCCACCCACACCTCAGCCCATTCTGGTTCTACAGGTACTGCAACCCTAGCGGATGATGTAGAAAGATCGTGCACAACAGCCACGCTGCAGAAGACAATGAGACAGAGCGGTGGATATAGGATACAGACATACAAGTCATCTGGGTGAAAGTGAAACCGTTTCTGACTGTTCACGATGTTGTCGACGGCGCAGCCAACGTCCAAGCCGTACTGCGTAATACGACGCGGATCCGCATGATGCCCCTCCCATGGGCAGTAAGAGTACAGACCACGGGAGGTGTAGGAAGAGAGAATGCGATCGCGGAGGAACATCTGACCACGCTCAAGACCACGACAGGAACCTTATAACAGATTCTCTTAGTCCGTTCCCACCCACGTGGAGTGAAAAACCTCATTAAACAATCGACGGCACAGGAACGCGTAATCTTCGACGCGGCAGGAGCATCCGTTATTCGTACATCCCGGTGCGGAAGCGGAATCAAATATTTTTTTTTCGATTCCGGGCGACTTAGACGACAACAGCGCGGAAGCAAGAATTAGAATAATCAGGAACGCGAGCGAGCGGCTGCCAGCTCCAAGACCAGCCCATCTACCTCCTCACGCAGGACCGCAATGCGCTGCGGGTTGTTCGCCAGGATGAACTCGTCGCACCAGGCCTGAGCCTCCTCAAACGAGTCAAAACCTCGTCCGGCAGCGTTCGAGACGTTCGCGATATCCGCAAGCATGGCCGCACTAGGAAGAGGGAAAGTCAGACGACTCTGCAAAAGACGGTTGGAACTTACTGCGATAAGACAACCCGCGTGCCGCGCCTGCCGCGACGAACGCCGTATGCGATATACTGGTTCTGGCCCTTGGGCACCATCTTCCCCTCCCGGCCGATGAAGAAACCTACGGGAGTCGACATTATTACGCGCAATAAGGAGGTAGGGAACATACGCACCTGCGGGAGGAGACCCAGAGGATGCGGTTTGAGTCATGATGGCAGATGGAAAGTGGGGTGCTGACGATAAGGGGCGGGCATTCGAAGGAAGCAGATTATATAGAACTGCTCCCTATCCCACGTGAACAACGAATCAATAACCCCAATTCCAGATAGACGGTCCCGGCGCTTATTCGCTGGACCGACAATCGGAGTAGAGACCGCATGCGCGATGGGAACAAGAAGAAAACATGCGCTAAGCAGCCGACACGGCACCACAGGCAGAAGTGGAATTGCGACACAGTACAGTGCGACGTAAGACCACGAAGGCCAAATATGGACTGAGGATCGTGATCACCTTAACGCCACCGCTTGGAAGACGGAATTGGATGTTCGCAGATCTCGGCGAATGCCCTGCCACGAGGCGCGCTGCGACGAGACGGTCTCGCGACATGCGTGGGAATGATCAAGTGATGAAAGACACGTGTAGACATCCGAGGCGTGATGACAATCACGAAGTGTCAACATACCACCACAAGCACAATTCACACCTCACCGCCATCTTATGGAGCAAGTCGCGGCAGTAGCAACATACGAGACTACAGTGCGTTGGCTGGTTGGTGGCCCGTGAAACTTCTGACTGACGATATAGCAGCTCCCAATGGACGTGCAAGGCGAGATAATTGCGCTGCTGGCTCGACAGAGTCCCATCTCGATCATAGACAAGAAGCAGAACCAAAGGTCGTTTATGGACGCAGGCTGGTTGAAGATATCGCACGTGAACAGAATGTGGAGGGAAAGTGCTATGTCTCGGCGCGATCTTTGGGGCGAGAACATATGCAAATATCCGCGAGCGGAGATCATCCAGGAATTCATCCGCAGGGCGAGCAGGGCGCCCCTCCATATCAACATCGACGATCTACTCGCAGGATGCTACATCATCCAAGATACAGCAGCCATTGAATGGTTGCTGAGCAACAGAGCCATCCTGAAACGAGCCCACGTCATCGTCTCCAGCCTTCTCAGCGCGGAGCCCAGATCCAGCGCGATAAACTGCTTGAGAGGAGGGATGGGCGACGAAGTCTGGGCAGACATCTTTACTCACGCCAACTTTCCCCGTCTGACGACGCTCATTTACCACATGACAGGGACGTCGTCGCTGCCAACTCTCATCAACTCTCGTCTCACGTCCCTCGAGATCGTGCCATGTCAGACGACTACAGGACGAGAGCGCACACCCATAGGCTCGCGGATGATCTTCAGACACGAGCGGTCGTGGGGTGCAGCACCCGCATTCGAAATGAACGACCTTCTTGACTGGCTTGAATCATACTCGAGACTGGAAACCCTCACTTTCAACGCTGTGACTATCACGGACAGCTCCCATCAGGATCCAACTACCCGCGTTCATCTACCACGCTTGCGTCAAATGAACATCAGAGGGCCGCACTTCGACAACATCTTCAAGTTCGCATCACGTATCGACCCCCCACCTTTCCATATCCTCAATATATCTTCGACTTTGGGCACCTTGTTCAGCCCTACTCCTGAAATGATAGAACGAGCTGGGCTTTCGGACGTCAGCGGGCTCGACATTATCGTCGAGACATGCGACCTCTTCCGCTGGGTCACGATATGCCACCACACCACTCGAGATGCCATTAAGCCGGCTTTCTGTGATGGGCAAAGTTCTCCCTGTCTCACGGGAGAAAGAAAAAGCCGTTCTTCATTTTACTGGCGGGCAGCAGCACTGTCTGCACAGCAAGCGGTACTTGGAGCCGACCCGCACGACGCTCTTCTGGGTCTGGACGCGCGTAATATCCGTCATCTGGTCGTTCGAGAACTTGGGAGGACGCATAACGGGCACAGAACATGGCTTCGTAAAGCGGGGAACGTGAGGCTCGTGCAGAACCTTCACAGCCTGGAATCCATCACGATCGAAGACGAGAGAATTGCACGTACGGTTCTCGATGCCGTCGACAGCCGCGACATTCGCGAGATTCGTTTCACATGTCGCGCAGACTGGGATGGGAAAAGCGGATTGGGAGGCTTTGTTGAGGCGGTCGGCAGAGTGATAGCGCAAGCTACAGGGAGAGTGACTGTGGTAGTATCGGGGCCCGTTCGCTACGTCGACAGCGATTGCATGAAAACACTGAAACGGTCGCAGGGGTACGACGTAGAAGATAGGCGGACGATCGTGCAAGGTATAGACAGCGAAGAGATGACGGAGAAAATAGAAAGAGAGCTGCAAAAAGCTCGTCGGCAACTAAAGGAAGCGAAGGTAAGAGCACTGGGAATTCGGAAAATCGATTTGGCTAAATACTGTTTAGATGAACGTGCGCGCACTGGAGGCGGAGGAGTTCCGGTATCCTGAACTATACTACTAGACGGCGTCAGAGTTTGTAAGACACTGAGAGTCAATGTAAGACATGCTGCCGCGAGACTCGCGGAGGAAAAAAGTCTCCGAGCCGAACGCAATAACATAAGAGCGGACGGGGACGGTAAGAGAAGCGCATCCCCATCTTCCCGTCGACGACCACAACGGCCAGAGGTATGTAAAACAATACATGACTGTATGCCGACACGTGATATGTACAAACAGTGTCAGGACATCATGTTCGGACTGCACATGCTCGCCCCGGAAGTTATCGGGAGAATATTGCACTATGCAGATACCATGGCGCTCAAAAGTCTATCCGGCACGTCCTATATGCTCGGAAGCGCTGCGCAGGGTGAATGGAGCCAACGAGTGATAGAGGAGACCGAGAGGAACGTCTCGAACGGCGCACGCTTATACGAGAAGCTGGCATTGGTTAGAGGGGTCGTGTCGGGATCGAGGGCGCTAGCCGTGATCTTGAAGGCTTCAGAATGGGACAATAAGGGGAACTGGAGCCGGAACAGCGATCTCGACATATACGTTCCATCGAGGGAGGCCGCAGAGACCATTATCAACTTCCTGAAGGATACAGACGGATATCAAGTTACTCCAATACCCACGAACGACCAAGAAGCGTACTGGGAGGACGCGACTTGCGTCTCAACTGTAACGAGACTGGCCAGCTCCGCGTACACGACACACATCGACATCGTGTGCGCTCAACGAGATGTAGCAACCCTCCCGATCACATCGTTCTGGAGCACACTGGTCATGAACTACATCACGCCGTCGAGTATTGTGGCACTTTATCCTAAGTCGACGCTAGCAGGACGCGCTCTTACCAATCCTCGTACGAGCAGGGATAGGAGACAGAGATGTGAGGAGAAGTACAGCGGGCGGGGGTTCTCTATGTGCGCCTTTGATCGAATGGGCAAAGAAGAAGAGCTGCGGTACAACCCGTGTACACTCCGATACACAGAGGACGTGGAGACCATGACGGTGAGGTGGTGCGATGCGCCGCGAGAAGAACCGTGCTTAGTACCTGCCTCGTTTGGACACGTTCGTTTCACGACGCCTCCTTCGTTTTGGAGATGGACAGGACGGCAATCAAACGGTAATTTCAGCGGCGAAGGATACGTAGTAGGCCCGTTGTAGATATAGGACGTAACGTTCTCCAACATTCAATGCTGCCCGTCCATATCACGCTCCAATTCGAGAGAAACAACCTTCATCTAAACCAAATATCAGCAGGCAATAGAAACAAGAACCAATAACATACCATGTGATAATGTTCAATGGCACGAGCGGTTCTGAGCTCAGCCGCACGACCGACAACAGGCAAAGAGGGCCCAACGTCCTTGCGTTTGTCATGCAAAACGACGAAGCGGACCGCGCAGGCAGTGGCGAACTTGGCGAACAAATCTAAATCCACGGTTCTCAACGCGCCGTGTAGCCAAACATGCTTGACATACGTGCACCGCGGATCCAGAATGGCCTGCGTGAAGTAAGACAGATGGGATAACCCATACCAGTCATCGCGACAGTAGAAATGCACATTCGAGCAAGTGCTTGACGCGTAAAGAGGTAGGTGTGCCATGCGCTCGTCCTCAATAACCCGGGACGTGATGTCATCCAGCGATCGCATGATGTATGGGACAAAATTGTGGGCCTTCCTGAGCCAGACGTCGACGCCATCCACCTTCACCGCCAACTCAGACACGTAGAGAGCTCGAATGAATGAAGACCGGGAGAGTATGTCATCGCAAAGCGCGTTTCGGTAGGCGTCCAGTTTATCGGGGATATAAAGCCTCGAGATGCGGCCGTTACGCACGAAGAGGTTGGGACGATTAGGTCGCGCTTCCGAGATGGAATACGGATCATCCGCGTCACAATAAACAGGCCGTGTTGCTGAAGCGGCGTCATCGATAGACAAAAAGGTAAGCCATATGAAGTTGTTGCAGCTTTCGGCTACGAGAGCCAGAGAACGGGCGGGGTTCAGGCCTGCAGAACCCCATGTCCAATCAGGAAGAAGATCTCCATACGGTATCCGGGTGACAATAACCGTCTCGGTGTCGCGCGCACTCCGCAAACAAGCGAGGAAAGCTGTCACGGCCGACGCAGAGCGCATAGACAATATTCTCGTTTGCAAGGAATCGTGCAACTGCAATGGATTGCAACGGGTGGAGTTGGCGTCCAAATCGAGGTTCCGGATCTCCACGGATACGAGGCGCTGCACGCCTTCGAGTAATGATCGGAAGTTAGATAGAGAGATTTTGGGCGAGAACTTCCAGGACGTGACCACCGACATCGTCTCGGATGTGCGCACACCAAGCAAGACAAGCTCTTCCAACGATGGGGCGGAGAAAGCGGGGAACGACGATAACACATGAAGAGTCAGCCGCGCGAGGTGCGCAAACGTGACTCCTGAAAATGTCACGGGCCAGGCCTCGAGGTAATGTCGGATACCGGCGTGGTATGAAAGGTTGTCGACGTGCATAGGGAGAAACTCGATAGCGCGAATAACAGGTGGTGGGGCGAAGGTATCGCGATTCATGAGCAGGGCCATAAGCAAGGGGAAGTCGCGATGGGAAGAATGGCGGTAGAGAAGCGTGAGGTCGATTGAAATAGGACAGTCACCGGACCGATCGAGGAACATTGAGATTGCAGTAGTGGAGGGGACGCTGCAGACGGCAGCGGCCCATAGACTGTGCTCGTCCAGTAGCCACCGACGAATAACGGGGTGAATGCCGGCCAGTGGAATCCACCCAGCCGAAAGACCGACTCCAGACGCATGGGGTTCTCCGGGCGGAAGGTAAGGCACCAGCAGCTTCACGAAAAGGAGCACGATGTCGCGCTGAGAAACGTGGTGGCGCTGGAACGATAGTTCAGACGGTATGCGCTGTAAGAACTATATTCTTACGGAAGACAGCCGTTCCAATAAAGTGGGAGAAAACATGTAAGTAGAACGTCGTGGGGAGAAGTAAAGAAGGCTCGGACAGGATCCGACGCGCGCCACGAAGCCACCACGCGCTTGGCACGTGACAGAAAACCGCGAGACAGTCTCGCGATCGGTAAGAAGATGCATGGACATAAATGTGGGATTTGCAAGTACGATAACAATTACTACTCGCAGAATAACAGTTTCTTCCCCGTACACGGAGGCGAGTCACGAGTAAGCCACGAAGCCGTCGTGGATGACAACGGATCCTGAGCACCGGGGGAGAGCCGGTTTAGGTCACTACGAGTTCCTTGATACGACTGTGCTGGATACACACAGGCAGCGGCGTTGGTTTTAGACAAAAGGCAGCGTCTGTACCAAGGTCAAAATATGCCAGGGAGGATACAGAGGAGCGACATACGTGCAAGGTCCTTGCAAAGTTCGAACACATCGCCCCTTCTTCTTCCGTCGACATTCGAGACACCGCATCGGCTTGTAGTCAGGAGGCGCACTGACAGTGTGGGGACTGCCCGAATGAAGTGGGTAGAGGACGAAGACGGTGTGCGGCGGGAGGGTCTCAAGGCCACGCAGAGGACGGAAAGTGTCACAATCAATGCACGAGGGCTGCAAGAAAGTCAAGAAAGATAACAGTGTAAGGCGGTGATGCCGTACCTGTGAACGCGATGACGGAACTGAAGGGCCCATGGAGATGATGATGGTTGAGGACAGAGGAGCATACCCGCGAGAGCGGATGCAAAAGGGACCAAAATAACATTCGCACGATAAAGAAAGCGTGACCGGATAGGAGGTCGTGCAGAAAAGGGCTAGGTTACCTTGCGAGTTCCGAGGAAGGTCTCTCAACTTCAAAAATGTCCCCCAGGGGTCTGCCGATGTCGCAGTCCCATCATATCCGATGAGTTCGTCCGTACAGACTCCCCTCTCCCTCTCTCGCACCCCGTGCTCCTGGACGGTCCTCGGGTCCTGTCGGGTCTTGCTGAACTTGAGGGAAGCTCACCGCGACATGGTCCTGTCGGGTTGTGCGCGTTGTCCCTTCTATAACCGCGCAGTTCTGTACATCTGGATCGATCTTTGCGGTCTATGCAGCCGACGGACACTGGCTTTGCATGGGATAGATGTCTGCCCCGTTTGTACTGTACATGGTCTATGGCATTGGGCCCACGAGCAAGGTATAACCCGCGGGACGCAGGACTCGAATGGTGCAGCGATTGCAAACAGCATAAGATCGGCGGGGAGGAGACTAGAAGAGAGGAGGGGATTGAGGTACAACGAAGACGGAAGGTGTATAAAAAACGGCAAAGAACATGCATTCAACGAAGACGACGACAGCAGAGGTGACAATTGCGGT
>UWZB01000047.1:77649-99057 GCA_900536885.1 Peniophora sp. CBMAI 1063
TAAAAAACGGCAAAGAACATGCATTCAACGAAGACGACGACAGCAGAGGTGACAATTGCGGTCGACGGGTTGAATGCTGAGTGCTCGAGGTCTACAGGTACAGACACGCATGGCTAGATGCGGCCCTCAGCCGCGAAACACCGTACAGGCCCAACGGAAGTCAAGCACTGTCGACAACAGCAGATGGTAAAAGATCAAGTAAAAGATAGAAAACAACAACACAGGCGCCAAAAAGCATCAAGCAACGACGAGTCAGAGGCATGACCGACGTGGGAAGAAACACGAAGCGAGGGCAAGAACAGCACGCAGCGTGAGAAAACCCTGCCCCCGTGGGAAGCAAGAGATCAACAGAGAACGTACGGTAGAGCAATAACCAGAGCACACAGGAAGAAGCGGAAAAGAAGGGTGTACCAGTGAATGAAAGGGGCAGACGATGAAAGAGAAAAAAAAGGAGGGACGAGGCGGAGAGAGGAAAGCGAAAAGGTGAATTAAACCAAATGCGGCCGAATCCCACGGGGGAGGGGTCCGCGATTCGCGGTTCGCGCAAGAGTAAAAACGGTGATTTATTACATAAATGCCCCGTAATACAGGCAAAGTTCTTACTTCGCGCGCTCAAGATCGAGAATGACAGGTTGGTTTCTTTTTCTACTATCGTGGAGTATGTACTGATTGAGTATTAGATACCGCATCACGACAAAACGCGGAGACGACGGCGAGACGATCACGCAGACGACCGCGCGCACGAAGGCTCTCAACGCACTAGTACAGCAAATCAAGCACTTCCGCGACGAACAAGAGAGCCTGATGCCACGCTTACATGCCACGCTTACGGCTGAAGAACGCCACCCCGACCGCTCGAATGCGTTGACGATTAAGCTCTGGCTACCGTCGGACCTTCCCAAAGACGATGACGGCGCTTCATCGGCTCTTCGCGCTCTGGAAGTGCGCATGCGGTGGGCCGCGATGTCGGATGAACTCGACAATCTTCTGCATCAACTACGGCTGCGCGGATGCCTGAACCGCTTCAAGATCCTCAATGTCAAGGGTCAGCGGGCGAACACGCGCGCGAGAACGGCCCAGGACGCTGTGGACGCCAACGTGAAGGCCGCGGCGAATGCTTACAGGCGTCATCGGTCTGCATACTTTGCGCTTGTTGGTGCTGGAGATTGGGAGAAGACGATGCGCACGCTAGCCGACACGGACTGCAGAGGACTGGGGGATCGGCTCATCGAGCAAATGGAGGGCATGTCGGTATACGCGGCGCGGGAGTTCGTGGCGCAGAGGAAGGGCAAGACCTCGTCCGGCGAGACAAAGTATGAGCTGCCCTGGATTTGGTACCGCAAGGGCGACGACGAAGACGAAGACGGCTTGAAGATCACGAATGGTTAGTTTGACGTGGACTTTGACGCGTGCGGGACTGATTCGTGACATCTTAGAGCTGATGCTGGAATGGTTGAAGAGCCGTGCGCGCGCGCGTAACTGGGTGGAAGAGGTGTGGATGGTGGACGAGGAGATGAGCCGTGTGCTGCGCTTTAATGCGTCGATGGTTCGCATCTGGGAGGATCGCTGTTACGGAATTCTTTTGGACGGTACTTGGGACGGAAAAGCACCTACGGACGCCAGCGGCGATGACACCGTCGCCGATGGGAAACTCAAGTCTGACGAGACGGTGCAGTCAGTCGCGGCGCTAGACGCCACCGGCGAGAGCTTCGCGCGCTGGGCTGCCAACCTACGCGCAACCATCGCGGTCGATACTCAGGGGACGTGGGATGCCGACCACGCCTGGGCGGACGGTGTTCGCGCGTATGCGCTGAAGCAAGCTTCTATCCGCCGAGTGCAGGCGGAGGTCTGGGCGCGTCGATTCAAAGTTCCGAGAGAGGAGGGCGAGCTCTTCAAGAGGAACCACGGTCTCGACGGCTTGTGCACGGCGCCGCTCGTGCTGGTGCCGACCGAAGAAGACCAAGAAGAGCTCAAGAAGAAGAAGAAGAACGCGAAGAAGTTGGCCAAGGCCAACTCACATCCTCGACGGTTACTTTGACGGTTCGCCCTGCACGCGCTTGCCATATTACCTGCACATACTCACATACGACAGGATAGTTCCTTCGACCATGGAGCCATGACGCCAACGCCCATCGCATCCGCGGGTTCTTTACCCGCCTGTCTTTGCCGCGCGGACTGCGTTATTTAACGCGGGTCTGTTATTTAACGCGGGCCTGTTTTTTAACGCGGGTCCGTTATCTGACGCGCGCGCGTTTTTTAACGCGGCTCGGTCCGATGACGCGACTCGGCCACATGACGCGGTTCCGGTTTTTCACGCGGTCGGGTTTTTTTACGCGGCGTCGTTATTTAATGCGGCCGGTTTTTTAACGCGTCGTCGTTATCTAACGCGCTCGCGTTCGTTGACGCGGCTGAATCTGATGACGCAATGCCGTTTTTTAACGCGCGTGGTCTGATCACGCGGTCCCGTTTTCGACGCGTTTCCGATTGTTACCGTGGCTCTGTTCATCCTGCGCTGTTCCTCTTGCCCGCTGCCTTTACTTCGTACTATACGTTTCTCATATTCCTCGTTTCTTGAACATACGCACCTTGTAAAAACGACACTGTACGGACACGGCTTGCACTTACAGGTGTTTATCGCAGTCGCGACGTGTTCTTTCACCGCGGAACCACCTGTACTGTATCTATATTTTTGAGCAATTTATATTGTGTGATGCTACCGCCGCTCTGTTATTTATCGCCATCTTTGGCTCGATAGACCCGTTAGAATACCCTCGCTCCCCTCGGCTGTTTTTTTCTTCTAGAAGACAAACGATTACATTGCTCTTGCAGAATGGTGCAGACGTATTTGCATGCTCTGCATACGGCGAGACTCCACTTTCAATTGCTGCAGGCAGGAGAGACTTTGAACTGTTTGACTTCATCCTCCCGCCAGAAAATATGGGCGAAGTGATGCTGAATTGGTCTGCATGGTGGCCCGGGGAAGGACTTGATCTATTAGAGGTAGCCGTAAAAGCCGGCAACCGCCAGCTCGTTGCATCACTCTTACAGACCGGGATTGATGTCAACTTGCGCCTTCAAAGCGGCTATACTCTGCTGCAATTGGCAGTGAAGCCAAATATGCGATGCGATATTGTGAAGCTTTTGCTTGAGCGAGGCGCTGACGTCAATGCTCCTACTCCGGATGGTAGTATAACCCTTCGTATAGTACTCATGGAGGCTCAAAGGTATCTTAAAATGAGTGACGCCCACGGATCGTACCATTTGCTAGCGGAAGACCACCAGAGCGTAGCGGAGCTTCTTCTGGCCAAGGGTGCAATACCAGACGAGAAGTCAGCCATGCTTTTGCGGGGAGAAACAGTTCCGTATGACACCACTTGGAAGCCCTTGTACGTGCGGCTAAATGACTGAGGGTCGAAGCGCGATTGTATTCACCATGGCGAAGCAAAACGCGGTTCTTGGATCGGAAAGCAAGCATTTTTGTATCCGTAGGTCATGTAGTAGACTAGGGTTTTGAGTACATCGGCATAAAGCTTCAACAACGTGAATGACAGATAGACATTGAGCGATCGAACTCCATATGCACAGATGGAACTTGACGGATAGTAAAGGATGAACACGGTGATTGACATCGCGACGATATGACCGATATCACACCACCGACAACCACAAGTCGAGTACCACGTATAGAAAGTATAAGACACGAAGACGTGATAGAAGGACACGCGTGTACACTCCAGCGAACGACTGCGAACGATAGGCGATATACGATCGTTAAGTCATGTGGCCCCGGGCCTAACCCTAAAACCGGGCCCCCTTTATGTGACGGAATACGTCACTCTCCATGCATGGCGCAGGAGGCTACGCTGCGAGCCCGCACGACGACTGAGTCCTTCAGATTCTGGGCTTAGGCGTAGATATGGCGCGCAGATGCCTGTACGAATGCGAAACTGCCAAGTCCAGCCCGCACCCGTTCTCCCGCCCATCCACATCCCTGACCTAAACTCAGCACCAGACCCACTGCCGAAGCGGACCGCGGCGCCATGTGAAGGCGACATGCGCGCACCGCAAGCCTTGGAAATTCGGAACTCGGGATCGGTGGATGCGAGTACGAATGCAAGGCGAAATGCGGCCGGTGAAGCTCGACAGCTCGGGTCAGCTCCTTGGTCGTCGGCGTTCGGGACTGAGTGGGAAATGGCGAGGAGCGTCGTCAAACGCTGAGTCGTTCCTGCCGGACCGCGCAAACCTCCTCTCGGCGTCCGAAGCGCTACTGCAGCTCGTATCGGCCTCGTTGATAGCGGTCGTGCATCCCATTGTCGACGCTAGCATCGCTTCCCAACGTAGAGAACTTCGCCGCACGGGCGAGGACATCTTTTCTCCATCGTGCTCAATTCGCCGCCCATGGAGAAGAGATTGCCGACATCCTTCGACGCTATCCTGCCGCGGGTGCGGCGCACCATGCCGACTCGTATCTGCTCGTCCGCACGAAGAGCCATGGTATATTATAGCGCTTGCGTCCAACTCCGGTGCTCGCATCTTACATCGGTGGGATACGTCGGGAGCTGTAATGGCCGCATGAAGATGGAGGGAGCATATCGGTTTGCGGAGCCTGTCAGCGGCTCGCGCTCGCGCTGGTTCACGGTGCACTTCGCGAAGAGGATGCGGAAGGCAACCGCGTTTGCAGGAGATTGGGAGGCTTTGGTAGCGCGCCGAAGAGGAAGACATGGCGGAAAGTGGTGGTGCGGACGTGCCAGTGGAGGGGTGACCCGGGTGGCGGATTAGGGTACTCCTCGTCTGCGTCTTCGTATATCACGTCTTGTGCTGGTACGGATGTACGAGACCGCTAGCGGCCGAGAACTATGCGATGCACGTGTTATTCCTTCGCAGACGCGGTGTGGGGGATATGCAGAGTGGAATGCGAAGAGTCCACGTCGAGACATACGCGATACTGTGGGCGAGAAGGATATGGCGTCCGGAATGAACGCCGTCGTCTCTAGAGCGTCGTGCGGAAGTCTCATGCATTGCTTCTAGTGCGCGCTGCCGATTCGCCAGCTCCAGGCGCATGCAATCCGCATGAGGGTAGGAGCGCCCGCTGGAAGACGCGACGCAAGGTGTGAGATGATATCCCGCGCGAGACGTTTCGTCGAAGTACCTGGGACGTGCGGTATAGACGGGATAGTATGGTGCGGCACAGCCCGTGGACTGATGGCGACGGCTCGCTCGGCGGCGGACGTTGATGCTTCCAGGCTGGAGGCCTACAATTTCAAAGGATACGGGTGCTTGACTGCGTCTTCGTACGGCCGAGGGCGCCTGAGGTTGAAGAGGATTAGATAAAGTCCATGCCGTGAACTGGCGGCGTACCAAACGCAATTCATAGTCCTAACCCTGCCGTAGTGTCCGACCGTTCTTGTCTCGGCCAATTGAGGTAGAATGAAGGCTATGTATGCGTCCCGCCACTGCGCCTCGCCAGGACAAGCGCCAATCTTGGAGAGAGCGTCAACGAGCGAAACCGGAGTCGGGTGGAGGCACCGGTCTCAAGGTGCGACGAAGGCCTGCGCCGGCAGGTAGTACATCCTGAATACAGTTGGGCCACCCCGTGGTCATGATGATGGTGCTAAGCAACTGCGCCAGCGTTCACACTTCGAAGTCGAGGCCGTGTCTGCACATACGTGTATCCGCGGTGAATTCGCACTCGGCTTTCGGTGTTCGGCGATAACGCCGGTGTCGGCTTTTGTGCCGCCCGAGGAATCGCTAGTTGGCTCTCGACCACCATGGCGGCGCTTCAATTGCCAAAGTTGTTACTCCTAAACCCGTGCATGTCTCGCGCTTGATCTCTTTGATAAGCCCTCGAAAGAGTAACCGTGAGCCTCAAACTATGTTGCGAGGGAATGCTAGGAAACACGTCCTTGGTTTCCCAACGATAAGGACCCGCATGAGCATATCGAGGTCTCCTTCGCCCCACCACCCTACTCTTCGCTTACCCAGTCCTGAATTACTACCCAGCCAGCCATGATTCCGATCACCTGTAACGCTGTAGGCGACATTCTCGCTTTAGCGACCCTCTTCCTCGATATTGCCCGAGCTCTAGACGAGTCCCGCGGCTCTCCCGCCAAATGGCGTGCCCTCAACTCGGAACTGAAGTCCTTGCATATTGTTCTGGCATCTGTGGCTCGCGTTGCCGAGAATACCACGGATACGCTTCTCCGCGGCGAGATCGTGCGCGAGGTCAATCGGTGTGGTGATGATGTGCGCCGCGCGCTCGAACGCGCGGCCGAGTTTTCTGTACTCGGGCGCGATGAGTCTCCGGATGATGTTTGTAGCATTAGAATGAAGCGCCAGTGGTACAAACTCAAGTGGCGCTTTGGGTATCACGGGAGCGCCGAGAGCATCCGTGAAGAGCTTGCGGCGGCGATCCAGCGGCTGACGGCCTACCTGGTCGTGTCCAATGCGTACGTTCCCTCATACACCTCCCGAAGAGCTAGATCCTGACATCTTTGCGCCATGTAGGGATAAGATACACAGCTTGGGCGCGTCAATCACGGAACAGTTCACTGCCACATCCGCTCAGATCTGTACCTTGCTTCTGCAGCAGTTCGAGATCGTCGCAATGCGCGACGCTGAGCGCTCACGGACCGTGAACGGACATATAGAATCGCGACGAGATCGTCAGCTCTCTGCGGAAAGTACTCGAGCGTCTTCCGGATCTTCCGGGGACGTCTTTTATGGTTTGGACAGTAGCAAGGCTGCTGCCGCTGCTCTTCTCTGCCTCGCTATATGCACCATGCACGATACTTCGCGTGCCTTTCACTCTGCGCTGCTTCTGGCTGCTTTTGCTATCGTGATGAAGGGCATGGCGCGAGACTCGTTCACCGTCTCATTAGATGTAAGATACGGGAAGTCTAACTCGGTCCTTCTGGACGATGCGATGGGCCGCCAACTGGTGTTGCCGATTGAGCTTTGTGAAACTCCCCAGGTGAGCTCGTGGTAACATCTATGCGGCGATGTTCAATTCGCTGATGGCGCCGAAGCTTTTGCATGCGACCCTTGTCAACCTATTCTCTCCAACGTCGGGCTCTTGGTTCATAAATTCGCGCAACTACGCGGTCCAAGTCATCACCCGTGAAGGGGACCATCGAGAGTTCATTGATGGACCACAGGGCATTCCGGGGGCCAATTGGGAGTTTTTTGGTAAACCACGGTGTATACCTGGCGACAAATTTGAGATGGCTATCTACATATCGGATGATAAAGGACGAGCTGTATGTCCAATCTGCTCATTATCAGGCGTCGCGGAGTACCTACAAAAAGAAGAGTACGCAATTTCTCCAACTTGGTATTGTTTAATTGTCTACAGTTCACGTATCATTCGCCAGTACTAACTTCACCTCAGTACACACTGTAAACGGACTATTACATGGCAAAATGACTATCCTTGGCTTCACACCAGCCGTGAGTTCGATTGCACAAAAGTGGTTTTTCCGCTTGCCAAGTTCGTAGGCGTCAGATCTCTATACTTGACTTCTGACATACCTGCATCTCAGCCCCAATCTTTTACCTCAAAACCGGACCACCGAATCAGAGACAACCTGTCTCACGGCCAGAACTTCTCTATTGCATTCGAAGCCGTGTGTAGGCACGGCTGTTAGCGTCACTGCGAGGCGCCAACATTTGGACTGGTATAGCCAGGTCCATCCCTTCACGCGCATAACCTTGAAGCTCCGCTCCGCGACCCACTTTCCTGGCGACCGTCGTGAATACCATAATGACCTCCACCTGGCCGCTCTGAACGGCCACTATGAAATGGTCAACGGACTGCTTGCAGGAGGCTTAGATGTCAACGTTGCTGACCCGTCGGGTCGCACCGCGCTTCACGCTGCCTCCGTGGGCGGTCACCTCTCCGTCGTTCTATTGCTGCTCGACTATGGCGCGATTATCAATATAGCAGAAGATTCAATGACGCCCCTCGCATGCGCCTTGCAATGCGATAACTTTGATGTCGCGGAACTGCTCGTCTCCCGAGATGCTCTCTCTAGTCTTTCGATGGCTTCAAAGACTACTCTGCTATATTTCGCAGCGCGATCTGGTCATATCCAGATGGCCCGGATTCTTCTTTCACTCGGCACAGATGTTAACTGTCGTTTAGATATTGCCAAAGGCCACACGGCACTGCACGCCGCGTGCGATGCAGACGGGTTTGGGGCCTATAGGAGACAAATCATCAGATTGCTCTTGCAAAACGGTGCCGACGTGTTTGCCCGGTCTGAGAACGGCGACACTCCACTCTCAATTGTTGCATGCAAGCCAAGCAAGCTGTTTCAGCTTCTCGTCCCACCAGAACACGAGAACGAGGTGACGCTCAATTGGTCCGCGTGGTGGCCTAGAGAAGGACTTGATCTACTCTGGAGAGCCGTTGACTTCGGCAACTGCAAGCTCATCGCATCACTTCTACAGACTGGGATTGACATCAACTCGCGCCTACGAGGCGGTGATACTCCGCTGTCATTGACACTCCGGTTCCCTGAGCGATACGAGATTGTGAAGCTCTTGCTCGAGCGAGGCGCTGACGTCAATGCTCCTACTCCGGACGATAGTACACCTCTTTGTATAGCACTCACAACTGCTAAACATTATCGCAAATCCCCCTCCCGGCCCGCCAACGGATACTACCCTTTGTCCGAGGAATACGACCCAAGAACAGCGGAGCTTCTTCTGGCCTGGGGTGCCATACCAGACGAGAAGTCGTCTATACTGATGCGGGCGAACGCGACTTGGTATGACAGGCCGTGGGACAACCTATATGACGCGAGTATGCCGGGTGCATGGCGCGAGGACCAGTGAGGGTCGAAGCAGACGGTGATATCGGAGATCGGCCTCTGTAGGGTTTTCAATCGTGTCGAAGTAGTATTGACGTTGCGGACTTTGAGCATGTAGTGAAGTTGTATCATTATGTACTAGACGACCGGATTGAATACATTGGCATAGCTTTACAGAAGGCGTGTATGATGTTGTAGATCTTAAGGGGTTAGACCCAGCATGAAACGCGTGTATACTCTTGCGATGACTGGCGCCAGACGATCATGAAAGTCATGTGATCGTGGTAACCAAACCCTAACCCTAAGTCCAACTACCTTCGTGTTAACAGGGACTGACAGGTCTAGTTGGCTCGGCGCGTACTTGAGCTTCCGATGGTCCCCATAGACTTTCACTACCACTTCGAGGGCAAGCAAGTTTGAAAAGGAAGGTTCTGCGGCCGACGCTCCTTGAGAAGCACAGCATCTGCCCAGTCTGTTCAGATCCCGCGACGCTAGGCAAAGTATTAGAAACGCGCGTAAAGAACGAGAAGGATGGAGAAGGATGTTGGGTGATCCGGTCAAGCGACCGGTATGCGTTCCAACTAGGGGAGGCAGAGAAGACAATACGACGTACCAACTTCTCGACCGGCATCTATAGCTATCCTGACTGTACACCATCTTGAGCTTCGTCTCCAATGCACATCGATGCGAGAGGCCCGTGCGTGCGAGGAGGCGGGAGGAGGTCCGCTAGCGATGCGTGTACTGTGTTCCGCCGCAGTGTCGAGGACCGGAGACTGCGGTACAGCGGCTGGATGAGGCGAGGCGCGAAGAGCCCGCCAAGGCAGAGGCGCCATCGAGTGCAATCAAGGGCGTCTGTGCTACCCTCAAGATCCAGACGAGCCGTACAGCCTCCCAAGAAGTGTTGAGCGCCAAGCCTTGAACCTCGCTCGACCTCCGACTGGTGACAACTGAGATCGGAAGCAGCAACAGTTGAAGCCCGTATTGGACCAACTGGGTCTCTCAGCGAGACGGCACGGCTGATCCCGCAAACTACGAGCGCGTATCTCGCATTCGGCCTGGGCGTGCGCATCCTATCCGCCGTGAAAGTGTACTGCGTGCGTCTTCTTTGTGAGTGGCGGGACAGGATTGCCCTCGCGCCGGCGACAACGCGTGTCCAGCTCCAGGAGCATGCGACCCGTCCGCCAAGCCGACGTGAACCGGGCTCAGTATGGGTGGGTTAAAATGCGACGAGCCATGCGCGGATAGGGCGCGTCGCTGCGCGCGCGACGTTGGGCCGGAAATGGGATGGAGTGTTGTCGAGTTGGAGAGGCGGCATTCGCGCCAGCCGATTGCCATAGTCTATATCCAGCGCTACGTCGCTAGATGTTTGCGCGTGTGGTCCCCGTACGAGCGTTCAGCGTAAGAACGAGAAGAAAGCGAGTATACGCCCATATTGTTAGGCGCGGGTGATGGAGAGCGAGGAGGAGGAATGGCGCCAGTCCGTGCGGTTGGCGATGCTGTACATCAAGAATTTGAGGCTAGCAGGCGGTAAGACGCGGTTGATCAGGTTCGGGCAAATGGACTCACACGACGGCGCCATACATAATGTGGGTAGAGCTCGCGAGCCCGATGCGGGGCTTCTCCAGACGAAGAGAGGTGTCCTGACGGGCCAGGGCGGAAGGTTGGGCGAGCGGCGCGGGTGCGCGAAGGCGCCTCTGTTCAGGCCTGCCAGGCTCCAGTCCTGCTCGCGCGAGACGGGGTTCGTGCAGTTGATGGCAGAAGATGGCTAGAGAGTCAGACAGAGAGTGGAGGCTTCAGGGTCACGCATCACGGCAAACAGGTGCGCTCTCGGAGTTCACGCATTCACGTTCGGCGCTGTTCGGCGTTCGGCGTACGCCTGCGTACGTTCGGTCAGGTGCCAGGTTGATGCCAGGCTGGGATTGATCGCAGTGGTTCCCCTTCGACCACCATGAACGGCGCGCGCTCTGAATGCGATACATACTCTTCCACCTATCTCTCTCTCATGAAGCTTTGAAGAATGACTCTGAAGAAAGTTTTTGATGCCAGAGCGCTATGGCATGTAGTTGCCATGAGCCGCAAACTATGAAACGTGAGAGTTCCTAAGACGCTCGTCCTCGGGATCGCATCCTCTCCCGGCCCAATCCATGCAACTCGAGGGATAGCTAGTACGCCAGTCCTTGTGTGTCGACGATAAGGACCCGCCGCAGCAAGCTCTTCCCTCAGTCTTTCTTCTTGCCCCTCTCGACTCATCTTCTGCCTGCGCGCCATGATCCCTATCACCTGCAACGCCGTGGGCGATATCCTTGCCCTAGCGACCCTGGTTCTCGACATAACCCACGCCTTGAACGAAAGCCGCGGCTCTCCCGCCAAGTACCGCGCGCTCAACTCGGAGCTCAAGTCGCTGCACATCGTGCTCGCATCGGTCGCCGCGTAGCTCAATATACCTCCGACGAAGTTCTGCGCGATGAGATCCTCAGCGAGGTCGACCGCTGCGGGAGCGAAGTACGCAGCGCGCGCGAGCGCATCGCTCGGTTCTCCGACCTCGGTCGCGATGCATCTTCGGAGGACGTGATCCGGATCAGAATCAAGCGGCAGTGGTACAAGCTCAAGTGGCTGAAGTTCGGCGGGAACGTCGAAAGCATTCGGGAGGAGATTGCGAGAGCGACACAACGACTCACGATATATCTAGTTACTTCCCATGCGTGAGTTCTACTGACACTCTTTTAGTCATGCATGCACTGACTTCTTCGGACAAAGCGACGACATTCACAACCTTGGAGTATCGATTCAGGGGCAGTTCAATGCCATGAGCGCCCGGATGTGCATGTCGCTGATGCGACAGTTCTCTTCTCCCGCGCAATCTGTGAGCAGCTATCACATCTCTCGTGTGGGATGAGTTTCTCACAAAGTCGAATCGCTGTAGTCTTCTGCTGTGCCCGGGACATCCTTGGACAAGATCGATAGCAGCAAGGCCGCGGCCGCCGCGTTGCTATGCGTCGCGATGTGCACGATGCATGATGCACCGCAAGCCGTCCAGCACGGTCTACTTCTCTTAGTCTTTGCAATACTAATGAGCGGCATGGTTCGGGACCAATACGATGTTGTACCCGTCGTTCAGTACACGCATTCCAACTCCGTCCTTCTGGATGATGCGATGGGCCGCCAACTGGTGTTACCGATTGAGCTATGCGCCACTTCCGAGGTGTGTACATGGTATCTCTTCGACAATTTTGTTCATTCCGCTGACGACACGACAGCTTCTTCATGCGACCCTCGTCAACTTGTTTTCTCCAACCTCGGGTTCTTGGTTCATAAATTCGCGCAAGTATATGATCACCAGCACCGGTGAAGGGGGCTATCGACAGCAGTGGCGTGATTTGATGGATGGACTGCAGTGCATTCCGGGTGACAAACTTGAGATGGTTATCTTCATGTCAAGTGACTCCAACGGTGTTGGGTGTCCAATCTGCCCATTATCAGGTGTCACTGAGAAACCACAAGTGATCGAGATCAAAAACCACGGTCACGAAACTTCGTATTGGTAATCTGTCTACAGTTCACGTTGCATCTGCCAGCACTAACCTCACCTCAGTACACACTGCGAACGGACTATGATATGCGACTTCTATGACTATCCTCTGTTTCGCCACAGCCCTGAGTTCGACGACAGCAGAGTAGTCTTTCCGCTTGCCAAGTTCGTGAACATCAAAATCTCTGTACTTGACTTCTAACATACCTGTGTCTCAGCCCCAAAACCTCACCTCGATACCGTACCACCGGATCGGAGACAACCTTACTCAAGGCTGGGACGTTTCTATTGAATTCGCAGCCGTCTGTAGACAAGGCTGTCAGCGTTGCTGCAAGCCATCCACATCTAGACTGGTATAGTCAGATCCACCCCTTCACGCGCATACAGGTCCGGGTCATGTGGAGTATTACTGGTTACTCTCGTGAATATCAGATCGACCTCCACTTGGCCGCCCGCAACGGCCACTATGACATGGTCAACGGACTACTTGCAGGAGGCCTAGATGTCAACGTTGCTGACCCGTCGGGTCACACGGCGCTTCACGCTGCCTCCGTGGGTGGTCATATTTCCATTGTCGACTTGCTACTCGAATATGGCGCCATCATCAACGCAGTCGCGGAAGACTCAATGACGCCCCTCGCCTGCGCCTTGGGATACGAAAATACCGATGTTGCGGAACTGCTTGTCTCCCGAGATGCTCTCTCTGGTCTTTCGATGCCTTCACAGGCCAATCTATTGTATTATGCTGCGCAATCTGGGCATATCCGCGTAGTCCGGATCCTTCTGTCGCTCGGCACAGATGTCAACACGCGTGCGGGAGCTAGTGGTGTGACGGCACTGCATGCCGCGTGTGATAAAGACGACGTGTTTTCCCCTAGAAGACAGACCATTAGAGTGCTCTTGCAAAATGGTGCAGACATATCTGCACGGTCTGAGTACGGCGACACTCCACTCTCAATTGCAATGGCTGCAGGGAGGCATGAGCTGTTTCGGCTTCTCATCCCGCCAGAGCGTATGGACGAAGTGACACTCAATTGGTCTGCATGGTGGCCCAGGGGAGGACTTGGTCTATTACAGGCGGCCGTCAAGAGCGGGAACCACCAGCTCATCGCATCACTCCTACAGACTGGGATTGACGTCAACTCGCGCCCTCTGTACGGTCATACTCCGCTGGCATTGGCAGCGGGTACACCGATGGGACATGAGACAGTGAAACTCTTACTAGAGCGAGGCGCCGGCGTGAACATTTCTACTTTGTACGGCAATACACCTCTTTTCCTAGCGCTGAATGAGGCACAAAAACGTCTCAACTGGTTCAAAACGTGGGGCAACGAATGGTGCCGTTCGGAAGCGGAAGACTACCAGAGAAAGGCAGATCTTCTTCTAGCCTGGGGTGCCGTACCAGATGAGAAGTCGTCCATGCTATTGCGGGGAGAGTCGATCCAAACTGGCAGATCACCGGATAACTTTGCGGACGCGGACATCCCGGGCGCATGGCGTGAGGACTCGTAAGGGTCGGAGCAGGCGGTGAACTCGGAGATGACCTCTATATGGTCCTTTCCTTCGTGTCGAAGCAGGGGTGACGTTGCGGGATTCTGAGATCGGATACCATGTATTCTCGGGTCGTTTTGTAACAGATAAATAGATTGCGTACATGAACAAGCCCAAATCAAAAGCGCGTATCATGTTGTAGATATTGGATGGTTAGGCTCAACATGCATAGGTCGCAGCGGGGCGAAGAATCGTAGCATGAACATCGCGATCAACACCGTCCCGAGATGACCGATATCAAGCCATAAACAGCCGGGAGTCGAGTGCTACGTTCGGAGAGTCAGTCATGAGTATATCGCAAAAGAACACGCGTGTGTACTCCAGCGAAACGACATGCGATATACGAAAGGGAAAGTCATGTGATCGTGATCCCAGCCCTAACCCTACACCCGACCGCCTTCGTGCCGACTGGGCCTGGCAGCTTTAATTGGTCCAGCGCGCACTTGAGCTTCCGCTGGTTCCCATGGCCTTCGCTACCACTTCGAGGGCAAGCAAAAATTCGAAAAGCAAGGTCCTGACGCTTTCGTGAGTAGCACAGCATCCTGCCCGGTTTGATCAGATCCCTAAGCAAGGTACTTGTCAGAAACGTGCGTGAGGAAGAAGCGGCCGGTACTTGTGTAACACACTAGGGGCAGTAGAGGGGAAAACACGACGTACCAGCGTTTTCGACCAGCATCTATGCGTATCGCGGCTGTACACCATCTTGAGCTTCGTCTCCAGTACACATCGATTCGAGAGGCCTGTGTTTGCGAAGAGGCGGGAGGAGCTGCGCTGGCAACGCGTGCACTGTATTCCGTGTTGAAGATCGGAGACTGCAGTACAGCAGCTGGGCGAGGAGAGGTGTGAAGTTTGAAGAGCCCGTCCACGCAGACGCGCCACCGAATGCCGACAAGGGCGCCGAGCGCGCATCTCGTGTTCAGCTTTCGACGTGCGCATCCTATCCTCCATGGACGTGTACTGAGTGCATCTTGCTTGCGAACGGTGGGACGGGGCTGCCCTCAGCGCTGGCGGCAACCCATGTCCAGCTCCAGGAGCATGCGACCCGTCCGCCAAGCCGACGTGGACCGGGCTCAGTATGGGTGTGTTGAAATGCGATACGAGACGTGCGGGTAGGGCGCGTCGCTGCGCGCGCGACGTTGAGCCGGAATTGGGATGGAGTGTTGTCGAGTTGTGGAGGCGGCATACGCTCCACCCGATCGCCATAGTCTATATCCAGCCGTACATCGCCAGATCTTTGCGCGTGTGGGCCCCGTACGCGCGTTCAGCGTAAGGACAAGAAGGGAGGGAGTGTATGCCGATTTTGGTGGACACCTCTGATAAAGAGCCAGGAGGAGTAAGACCCAATTTGTACCAGTCCGCGATATCAGACGTTAAGAGCTTGAAGGGTTCGGTGGGACGAGCATAGCCGACGGTGCCGAAGATGATGTGGATAGAGCTTGGGTTTCTCCGACCGAGGAGGAGGGGTGTGTTATCGAGAACCCTGCACGAGCAGTGCGCCCGATATGTTCCGTCGTAGTCGCGGCGCGGGCACAGACGTGTCGGGGAGGGCTATCGCCTTTACCATACCCTGGACCCCATCTCGTTCGGCGTTGGAGGGAGGCGCGCGTTGGGACGCGGCCTGACGCGGCGCGACGCGTAATTCGGGCGCTTGTAACCGCAGAGAAGGAATAGTGTGGTGAAGGTTATAGTCACTGTGTGTGCGAATAGTCCAAGAAAAGATGATGGGCGGCAATAGCAGCGACGGTGGTGAGAGAAAGGGTTGTAAACCGGCGGTGAGTCCGAGTTGGCTTGAACCACCACCACGGCGAGGGCTGCCCTGCTATTGCTATATCTATGTGCAATACAAGCTCAACTACCGTCCGAGAGCCTGTGCATCATGCTCAATCACGCTGTGCACAAGTACACTGTAGGATCTGGATGGACCACGGTACCCTGCCCAGAGCTGCGATGCTCTTGAATACTTAGGGCGTCTCGGCGCTCGGCGCTTATCATGTTCCAACCCGCCGCCTCCAGGTTCTTCTGTCACGTAATAGATGCCTCGATGGCTAGAAGTTGCTAAAGCATCTTGTGCATTCTATACGCCTCCACGAGCACACTGGCTGAAATGCCACCAGTACTTGAGGCTCAAACTTGATACGCGGATGTACAGACAGATTCTTATCTAAGATCGGCTCATGACAGGTATATTCATTAGGCAGTAATCAAGCTAGATGTTTGCAACTATACGAGCACTGTGACCTAATGGGAAGGTTAACTACTAGACTGAGCGAAAGCATCCCGTTCCCTGACGCCCGCACGATGCTTCTCCAGCACCTCCTCCGGCACAAGCTCCCCAAACACCTCTTCGAAATGATCGCCCAAACTGACATGGTTGTCGGTCTCATACTCCTTATACTGAACATGCGGCAACCTCTCAACCATCCACCTAATCATCACCGCCGGCGCGAACGTGTCCTTGGCACCGTGCCACACCTGCACGTTGTCATACGTGACATCTTCGAAGTTGAAGCCCCAGGAGGGAGAGACAAGGAGTTGCGTTTCGTGTACAAAGCCGCGCGGGCCTTGGACGAAGGCTTCGAATGCCATTCGCAAGAGGCGTTGGCGCCGTTGCGGGATCGTGAGCTCTTCTTCCTCTTCTCCATCCCTCCGATCATCGTCCTTCTTCTTCTTCGCGTCCAAACTCTCGATCCACTGATCTATCCTCCGCGCCACAGGCCCACTATTCACGATCCACCGCGCCATTCCCACAACGACACCGCTGACCGCGCGCACGACCGCAGGGAAGTACGTCGCCGCGAACGCGAGCATTCTCCGCCCGCGCGACATGTGCTGTCTCCCTGCTGCCCACGGCGGACCGCTCGCGAACAATCCAACAGCAGAGACCATATCCCTCGGCAACGCATGCGCGCACGCAAGAGCGTACGGCCCGCCGCCCGATACACCCAGCACCGCGAAGCGCCGCAAACCCAGCTGGCCGGCGCACTCTCGAACATCTACCGGCCAGTCGACGATGCGCCGTCCAGGCTGGAACGTCGACAGTCCGAATCCTGGCCGGTCGAGCGCGATGATGCGCAGGCCTTTCCGGCGCGCGAGGGCGGATGTGCCGCGCGCTTCGAGGCGGGAGGCGGGGAAGCCGTGGAAATAGAGGATCGGGTAGCCCGTTGGGAGCCCGTATTCGGCGTAGCCTATGGTGCGGCCGTCCGGGAGGGCGAGAGTGAGGCTGTCACGGGCTGTGTGGGTTGACATGGTGCGCGCGGTGGGGGGGTGTGGGTGGGAGGTTGAGAGGGGGTTTCTCCGGAGCATGGGACGCTGGGATTCTATAGGGTTGGTTTGAGAACAGAGAGGCTGGAGGACTAGACAGATTCTAACCTCGAGTACGAAAACCAAGTTGCTGGAGAACAGTAGTACTCAGCTTGAGGTCTGTGCTAAGACCGAGCCGGAGATTATAGCCGTCCACTCTTTATGGCGCGTACGGCCAAGCTCGAGTCATGAGGTACATGTAGTGCATATTTTGCTATTCGTTCATTGCCATCTGCCGACGGGATACGTCGTCGACCATCATAGTACATGTGGTGGTTTCTTGAGAGGTACGCAAGAATCGGGTGAACGCGGAAGCCGCCAGGAACCGCGTGAGAATACAGGTGCTTGTAATAAGTATGTTGTCTCCTGTTGCCTCTCACCATCACCATCCAGAGCTTCTCGTCCTCTCCAAATGCATACTTTATCATGCTCAGGTACTCATCGATCCGTGGGTGCACATGTAAACGGCACAATTCTGTAAATTGCTGTGTACGGCAGGCACAGCGTCCTATCATCTCCATGCCAGCGTCTATCCTGACACTTTCCCTCATACACGAGGCGCATATGAAAGCCTCGCGCTCACCACGAGCGTAGAATGCCACAGCCGAGTGAATGCCCGCGAAGCGGACTGCTACCTGTAGGCACGATAAGTACCGAACCGGATCCCAAGGCCCTCTTTCCGCCCCTCACGTCTCCGCCCTACGGTCCTCCTTCCAGCCTCCTGATCATCTCCCCGATCGCTCTCGTCCTGCGTCATTGCGCCCTGTGACTCGGACTATTTACTCTCGCGAACAGCATGGTTCCGATCACTTGCAACGCCGTAGGCGACATCCTAGCTCTGGCAGAGTTGGTCATCGACGTAGTCCGTGCGCTGAATGACGCCCGCGGCGCCCCAGCCGAATATCGCGCCTTCAACCAAGAGCTCAACAGCCTGCACGCGATACTGCTTACCGCCACGCGCATCGCCAAGAACACGGACGACCCTGTCTTGCGCGAGGAGATCATCCGCAACGTCGACCAGTGCGGCCGTGACGTCCAGGCTTCTCTCGCACGTGTGGCCGATCTCTCTGCCCTAAGCGACGACGCTGGTTCCACGAGCGGGATGCGCGATCGCTTCAGGAGGAACCGATATAAGCTTGTGTGGCGGTTCAAGCATCGAGACGAAGCGCAAACTTTCCGGCAGGAGCTCGCGACGGCGACTCAGCGATTAACGATGCTGTTTGTCCTTTCTCACACGTGAGAGCCTCTCTCAATCCCTCAAGCACCATATGCTGATCATTTTCGCATAGGAACGGAGCTGTGAGCTTCCGCACGAACGTCCTGAACAAAATGGACGCTTTGGTCTCGCAGCACGGCGATCTGTCCGATACTATCCATCGTCACACCGTGCTCGCAATCCGACGGCGCAATACCCCCCACCGACATGATGGCCTCGTGCGCGATCTATACGAATGTCTTCCAGAGGGTGTGGACAGCCAAGTGGCTGTGATCGCTGTGCTATGCGCCGCCATCTGTGCCATGGGCCCATATGATCAAGTTACCCCAAAGGCTCTCCTCCTGGTCTTGATCTACCTCCTTTCGAGGTCTTCAGGAAAACGGGATCATGCGCTTGCGCTAGACGTGGCATACTCGGAGATCAACTCGGTCACACTGCTTGATGCGCTTGGTCGAAAGCTCACGCTTCCTTTCGAGCTCTGTGGGACTTACGAGGTTGGTGTACTGCATTACAGCTGTTCGGGTTTACAAAGTATACTCACAATAACATAAGATGTTTCACAGCACACTGGTGAACCTGTTCGCACAGACGAATGGTCGCTGGTTCATTGACTCACGAAGATATACTCTTCGCCTATTGCTGAGTCCTCATCCTTCTATATATGAGATAACTCAGCGTCTATACCCTATCGACGCTATCAATTGGGCTTCTATCGTCATCCCCGGCTCAAAACTGGAAATGGCCGTTCTTGTGATGCAGGCGCCGTCTCAATCGGAAGAGACTCTGCTATCATCCTCCGTCGGTGAACTCACGTGTCCAATCTGCCCCGTCCAAACCTTGAGTCGTCATAACGTCGCATATTGGAACGAATATTTCGCTTGGTGAGATAGACACGATGGGATGCTACATTCTCATACTTTCCCGATACTGATTGTCGATATAGTATCACCTGTGGAAGGCGGTTCAATAAGGGCACAAAAGGCAGGATGTTTCGCGAACACGGGACGACCATTCTCAGCGGATCTACCTCAAGCGCATCCAATGCTATAGATTTCTCGGCCGATCGGGGAAGATACCCCCGATCCATTAGGTCTGTGGTGTAGCAGTAATGTAGACTAAGTATCTTTCTGACATGCCGTTTTAGACCAATGCGACCTTCTCACATTCTGCCTTCATCTGTGGACGATGGTCAGCCCCCCCGGATCCCCTTACGATGGGAGACCCAAGTCCAGACTTTCACCCGCATAGATATTCACGAGTCTTGGCCGTGGTCCTCTTTCAGCCCCGGATACTACTCTGTCGAGACTTCCCCCCAAGACCATCGCGGCTTTCTGACAGCTGCTCAGAACGGGCACCACGCGCTAGTTTCTACTCTCATCGATGAAGGAGTGGATGTAAACGCTACGAGTAAATCCGGCTATACCGCCCTTCATCTCGCCGCATTAGACGGCCACGTCGAAACGATTGAACTTCTGCTCAGCCGCGGCGCCTTCATTGATGCAATTGCGAGGTACAACGTAACGCCGCTCGCATCAGCCACGATGTCTGATCAACACGAGGCCGCGGCGATACTGCTTGCGCGGGGGGCCGCTGTGGATGCATCGATGTCTGCACGATCTATCATTCTGCACATCGCCGCGATGGTAGGAAACACCGCAGTCTTGCAGTCGATGATCCACCTTGGTGTCGACGTCAATACCCCGCTTGATATGTCGGAGTGCGGAGGCGATACGTCAGCACTGGACAAGGCCCTACTATTCTCACTTTCAAGTGACACGGTCCGAGTTCTTCTGCAGCACGGTGCGGACGCAAGCCTTCCTCACTCGGACTCTGCATCTTCTACTACAGGCGATGGGTTCTCAACTCTTTCGTTTGCAATGTCCCCATCAAGACCCGATGGTGATTCCACCATCGCGCTCGATGTAGCAGAGATGCTTTTTGAGTGGATCATGGAACGGGATCAAATGTGGCATTCGAAAGTAGATCCGGAAGAGATGATGATGTGGTTGAGCAGGGCAATATGTTGCAACCGACCCAAACTCATCAACATCATCCTTGACACCGGTGTGGATGTGAATGCGCACTTCGATGACGGCGAGACGCCGCTAGTGCAAGCGGCCGCACAATGGGGACAAGTAGAGCCGGTAGCCCTATTGCTTGCTCGAGGCGGTGACCCAAATGGAGATTCCATGCCACCATCGAGAATGAAGCTGACCCAGGAAGGATCGTGGAAGGCCCTGCACGCTGCTAGTTACAACAGCACCGCCGAAGTCGTCGACATTCTCCTTCGTCACGGCGTTGACATGAACGTGCAGTCGGAGTGCGGCCTCACTCCGCTCTCGTATGCGCTGGAGCGCCTCTCCGAGAGAATTTGGGATGTATTCCATGAACAACTGCTCCAGCGCCAGGAGGTTGTGAGACTACTCCTCTCGCGTGGCGGGGTAGTCTATGATGCATTATCATCCTCGCGTCTGGACAACTTCCTTGCTACCGGCGATGTCCCTCGTACCCCCTCTGATCCTCACCACGACATGGTCGTACCAGGAGCCTGGTGCGAGGACGTAGAGTGAGAGGACACTCTCGGGACAATGCCATCCTACGTAAATGTAGATGCCTCCACCATCCAATATCATGTCATTAAATGTTCTCTTGTCTCGTAAGCTTCAGGCAAACCATGACTGTTAGATACTATTCAATGAACTTTTCGTGTTCGCATGTTCCTGGTTCCGTTAGGACCAGGTTTCAGAACCAGTAATTGTCAGCTTCGAGGCGTGATTCGATGTCACAAGAAGTCACAGGCTGTGCTCTTTTGGCCTGGAAGTTACGACGTGATGTGACGCTGACGCATGCACCGCCACGTAAATGGGCTGCAGGATCCGAGAGTTGGCGTCGACGTCCTCCGGCATACAGTTACAGTAGCTCGCCTGAGCAGTACTTCTTTGCCTCCGGATCCCGCGCACGAGACACCCGCGAGACGAGCGTAGCGAGCGGCGGGGGTCGAG
>UWZB01000048.1:0-14829 GCA_900536885.1 Peniophora sp. CBMAI 1063
GCCCTACGAGGAGGGCTGGACGACCGCTGTGCTACCGGAAGCGCCGGATTTACTGGGGACGAAATAATAGTTCCCAAAGAATAAATATATTCAATTATCGCCCGATGTTCGTCCAATGTTGGACCCGAGCCCGACGTTCGTCTAATGTTGGACTCGATGTTGGTCGGATGCCTATCCCACGGTTTATTTGATTGTGCTGCTCCATCATCAATTTGAGTAAGAGATCAGCCGGCGGTGTAGCGAGACCTGTTAGGACAAGAAGTCCGGTCCGCCCTTGATCCGCCCGTGGACAGCCCGTGGACCGCGGAAACTGGCGGCGGTGAGGGCTCTCTTCGGCTCTCTTCAGAGGCCATGTAGTCTGAATGTGGCCTACGCCTTCCTGATTTGCTTCATCTACGGTTCGCCTCTTGCGTCTTCCGTGACCAAAGGGGACTTCCTCGCGGTAACCTTGCGGCTGCTCGATGGTTGCTTCAAAGTGAGCTCGTTCTGAGCAAGACAGCTTTGTGCCCTCTCAGTTTCCAGCCCACTACGAAAGTCTACGATAGCCGCGTTGTCTCTAATCGCAATATTTCTATCGTCTCCTGGTAAAGCCGATTCCATGCATTTATTGAGCTCCCGAGATTCCCTTCGATGGATGTATGACCCGAGGTACGGTCTCTGCAGTTACTACTCCGCGCCGAATACGTACTGAAGGGCGCGGTAGGTGCGGCGGTGTTGTGAGTCATGAACACAAAAGACATCGCATCTCGTGATGACGATGCGCAGACTCGGCCAATCGACGGACCCGTGAAGTTTCAAGAACACCGCACGTCGATACAAGGTCGAGGAGCCGTTGAGGATCACTCCTTTGTTATTGCCGAGGAGCTACATTGGGAAGTCCGTATCACAGAGTCGACCAGATCCACCGTCTGCTCCCCATGCTGACACTTTTTCTTCTTTCAGCGTATCAAAAGTGTTACGCAGAACTTATTTGCCCAGGATCGTGAGTTACTGTGGCGCCATCTCCGCGAATGCATGGCGGACATTGAGGGCCGCTCTGAATCGCATACCAACGCTCCTTGTAACGGCAGGAGTGGCTCCGGCTTCGTCGCATCAGAACCGGTTCCCCCATCAGCTTTTGAGAAGCCAGTGGTCGGAATGTCACACGGGTTCGAGCAACGAACTGCTCCGTCTATTCGAGTAGTCGCCCGTGCAGAGCAACACCGGAGCAACGCAGCTCATCGTGCGACTCCCGTCGTGACGCCAGTTCCGCCGCGACCACCTTTCGCCTTCCATCACGCCCCAAGCCATCCTCCACTTCTTGCACCGGCTTCCGTTTCACCTTGCTCCAAGGTCATCACCGCTGTCGAACGCGTTCACGGAGTACGCATATATACTACCTTCAGACGATGTATCACAATCGTGATTCATATACCGCATAGGATGGGCTCGCTCACCAGGACTTTTTTCGCTCCCTACACTCAGGCGGCCCCGCTCCTTCCGCTCTCTTTGAAGAGGCCTCAATCGCTTGCAATTGGCGTGCCGATGCGACAACTACTTGCGGCTATGCCTCTCGACGCAGCGAGAACCCTCCCGATAGGACCAATGTTAAAGCCCAACTCTTACCACTCGCATCAACATCATTCACCGTCCCTTCCGCGACGTCTCTGCCCGGCTCTTCCGAGGTGCTGTCCTACGCGCCGATTCCACAGGACGTCGCATCGCTCATTGATTATACGCCATACACCTCGCTCATGCCAGTGGATGGCAATCAGGAGGCCGGTAGCTTTGCACCGCATTCCGCTTTTGGGAACGGGTATCTCGCAAACGGCAGCTTGCCTTCATGCCCCGACCCATGCTTCGATCCAACTCCCCTATGTCCGGCGGGCAGTGACGCCCGCTACGGGATTTTCGAGACATACGACGCGTACCATGGTGGCACGTCGATGGAAAGCTGGTACCCCCCGACGTTTGCACCCTGCCCGGTCAACGCCCCGGAGCAGATGGTGACTGACCTCGAATTCAACAACACGCCAAGTCAAGGAGCACACGGTGTACACATCGATCCATCGGGCTTCCCACACTAGGCCATCGATTGATACTACACGGCCGGACGCCTTTTCCCGAAAGTCGCGGTACAACGAGAAATCGAAAGTTCGGAACGGTCGCAGTTGAAAAGACTTCTCGAAATGATGGACCACAATTCGCGAAACGCCCAGTTCGAGCAATGTCGGGTGATGTTACCGAAATCTTTATGTACTTCCTACCAAAGTGTTCGTGCAATGATATTTCCCCGACGGTTTGACTCCCTGCGACACGTCTTGACGCAATGGCAGCTTGAGCTGGTCGTCATGCTGGGCAGTGGCCGCATGCTCGGTGCGCCTGGCTCCCTGTCCGGGTGAGTCAGCAAGATGATGAGAGCCTGGGCAACGCCAGCTTCGCCAGCGACGAAGTCGCGCTTGCCTCTTGACCACCACCATCACCGTCTCGACTCTCCCTTCTTCGCCTCCCTCCGAATCCTCGCCTGCCTCGCAATGCGTCTTAGCAATGCATCAGGTCTTCCCTCTCCACCCCTGTCGTCCCCATGAGCACACTCGCGCCTGACCGGCCTCTCTGGGTCTCGTAGCGTCAAGGATCCATGAGCCGTTATCACGAACGAAACGGTGAGACTGTCCGTCTAGCGCCTTCGTCACTGTCACTTACAAGTCTCTTCCCAGCGTTGGCTCTCATTCACCCCCGCATACACACTTAGCTACACGCACTGATGGTCAAGAACGCCATGTCATCAGGCTTCAAGAAAGGTGTGTTCGTATGGCCTTGATCAACGTACGGGCCATTGACGATGACTCGTCTAGTCAGGATTCCTCGTTGTTCTTGTGCTGCTAGGAGGTGCAGCCTATCTCTTGAGCAGGACCTGTGACGACAGCAAAATACACTCGCGCTTGCGGCTCTGGGATCGCTGGACACATCTTGGGGATTACCAGTATATCGTAGATAGTACTCGTGTATGTACATACCGAATAAATAAAGATTGATGCATAAGTACTACGGAAAATGAAACGGACCGGTCGAAGGGAAGAATATCATAGAATATCACAGAATGAGGTGCTGACGTCATGAAGGCTTGGTTGCCACGGGAGGTGCTGCGGGGCTGTTGCAAACATTTCGCAGAAAGGGTGCATTTCCAAACTGTTCTCTCCGTCTCCCTAGGCCAAATCTCGAGAGAGAGTCGACAGACATTTTGGAATCGGGCCCATCGCCAAAATCTTTGCTCTTCCCGTCAGGCCGTGTATCGTATGTAGGTTTCATGCTTACATATGCCCGAGGGTGCATCCCACAGCCCGAGCTGTATCTAGCGAATTTCGGCTTCTGGACCTTTCCGCTTGGTGATCGTATTTATTCTGTTTATTGCTCTCGCGTCATCACTTGCGTCGACTGCTCTGGACTGTCTGATTAGAGACTCTCGTCTGGCTGGACTCGGACTCGCTAGAGACCTGCGCATATAACCGCTTGTGCATGTACATTCTTGTTGCGGCCGTCGATTCTCGCGTATAACGGATTCTGAGCCTCCATACTGTACGCTGCTCATCGTTGTTGGATCTCGTAGCAATACTACAGCTTTACGGACAGCGCAAACACCGCAGTACGCGTCACGTACGGCAGGCGGCCGGGTTATGCAGACTGGTCGATGAGCACAAACTCGAGACGGATGCAGTGGCCCGATCATCTCAGCGCCCCATTGGCGGCAGTCCAGATGCTGGCGGTGGAACAGCCCCGCCTACTCAATGAATGGTGGACCGCATATTACCAAAAAGCCTAAAACACGAACATGCCATGTGCAGGGTCGATAGTGGCGTAGATACTTCCAGATCTGCATCAAACATGGGCGCGCTCAGAAGGACGTCAACAACAGCATGGTAAGCGGGTACGAACTGAGCTGGTAGCTCTGAGGATTCTCTTAGCATCCCTCTTTAGGACGAAGGCTGAGAGTAGTGAACGCGTTGTTCGGATGTTCCTCTCTTCACGCGCGCGTCGCGGGGGAACACTTGAGAGCTTGAGAACTGGGGGGAACAAGAACTGGGCCCCGCGCCGCGCCGCGCTGCCGCGACTGCTGACCTTGGAAATCAATGTCCTTTTCTTTCGCGCGTCACGACGTTCGCAGCTCAGGCACCCGGAGATAAGGCACGGAACCGATGGCCTGGCTCACGAGCCCGCAACTTAGGCTCACGTGAGCCCCTCGTCTAACGTCGAGACTAGCCCGCTACTGTGCAGGACGATGCTCTCGACGGCGAAGGAGCTCGATGAGCACCTTTGGAGTACGGGAAGATAGGCTTCTCGCAGGACTGAAGGCACGCGGGTAGCGCGCGCAGTGGCACAGCGAAGAGCGCAGGTGCGCCGCGAGAGCGCACTTCTCGCAGTTTTCAATAAGGATTGCTCTATCTCGCGAGATCGAGCCTTCCTTTCATCTATGACGTCTGGGGAGGCAGAGGAAGCCCCAGAAGACGTGAAGACTTGGGCCTACAATCCGAGCAGTGGAGGAGTATTCTGACGCGGTAATCTCGCGCAAGGAACGCTGTTAAATCTCATTCAATCTCAGTTTCCCTCGATTCAATCGGGCTCGTTTGCCAAAAAGGGGGTTTTTGCAGAAATATCAGACGTAATATGGCTTTCTGAATCCCCCGGCGCGCCCATGCTCATACGCAGCTACCCCGCACCCAACGTAGCGTTCAGTTGTGCGACCTGTACAGGCGAGGCTGCCTATCCTTCTCTGTCAGCGCTGTGAGACAATTGAGCGCTCGAAAACGCGGCGCCGCTACGAGGCGCGCGGTGTGGCAGCGCGGCGTCGAGCGCAGGAATGCGGAGGCGCGGCAGCACGTTCAACGACCGCGCGTCGCGCGACGTTACACTGTGACACGCTCACGTGCATCACACCTAAACTCCGGGATTTCGCGATCCTTCTCCCGAATTCCTCTTCCCAAACGGGACGTCTAGCGCCTTCCCTGCCTTTCCGCACCCTTCACGTCTCGATAATGTCACCTCATATAAACCTGCACATGGATATCGACATGATTATCCGAACTATTCACTCGAACTACCACTACACATAACTTCGGACGACACCATGTACGGCTACGGCTACAACCCCTACACCTCCGGGCCGTCCTACTACTCCAACCCGTACATAAACCCCTACGAAGCGGCGCTCGCACAAGAACGCGCGCGTAGAGCTCAGGAACAGCGCGAGACGTACGCTCGGGCGCTGGCCCAGCAGGAACGTGAGCGGCGCGCGCGTGCTGCCGCCGCCAGGAGAAACCCGTACGGGTTCGGACTTGGAGGGTTCTACGATCCTGAGGAAGACGAGGAGTACGACTATGGATATGGATATGCTGAGCCGGCGCTCAAGCGCCAGCGTGAACTTGACGACGCGGCGCGGTTGAAGGCGCTGTATAATCGGGCTGCTAGAGGCGACGAGGTATGTTTATTCTCATTATGTGTTACGACATAGAACAGGCACTAATGTGGGCTTGGTATAGATGGACGTCGACTCTACGCCCGCATCTGCACCTAAGGCCGCACCGAGGAGAAAGTCGCCCTCGCCTGCGCGCGGGACGAGCATTCCCATCCGCGTGCACACCTCCGCGCCCAAGGCCTCTCCCACACCCGCACCCGCACCCGCACGACGCCACCCCTCCCCTCAACCACATCAACCAACACCCGCACCCGCACCCGTCCCCCAAATCGAACCAACCCAAGCAGCCCACACCGCCGCGTCCCTCATCCAACGCACATATCGGCGCCACGCCGCGCTGCGCCAGCTCCAGTCTTTACGGTCTAAGTTCGAGGAGCTGACGGGGAAGTTTGATGCGCCGGGGGTGTTGGAGTATACGGTGAAGGACGCGAGGGGGAGCGAGGATGGGCTGGAGGAGGTTGCGGAGGTTGGGGTTGGGGAGTTGAAGTTTAAGGGGTGGGTGAGGCCGCAGACGCCTGTTGTGGATGAGGGCAAGGAGGAGGATGCGGAGATGAAGGAGGGAGGCGCAGAGTCGCAGCCCGTTGACTCGACGTCCGAGCCGCAACCTCAGCTCGACACTTCAACCGTCCCGCCACTCGCCTACACCCCTTCAACGCGCCTGATCCTCGCGCAGAACGAGGCCCTCCTCCGTCTTCTGAACGCATTGGACGCTGTGCCGTCATGGGGCGACTCAACCGTCCGCGAGGCGAGGAAACATCTGGCGAAGGATGTTGAGGGCGAGGCGGCAAAATTGGAGGCTTGGTGGAGGGCTGTTTGGAGGGAGAAGGGAGGGAGTGCGAAGGTCAAGAGGGTCAGGGCTTGATGCGCGTCTCGACTCAAAGTGAGAACGAGACGGCTGCGACATAGCTTGAGGACATCCTCTGAGCTAACCTCTTGTCCTTGTACTGTTGTACACTTGCGTGCAAGTCACACATACAGTCGCGAGCACTGCCGTCGCGTTGCAGTGCCTGACTGCCTGTCAGCCTCGACCTCCTTGTGGACACCCGCCTATTGGAATACGCCGGCGCTGCGTCTCAGTGCCCACAGTTCAGTAGCATGCAGAGGGATTTCGAGCCACATTCAGCAGTGGGCTTTAGCAGTCGGGCAACGATCAGAGACCTACGCATGTTGTATACAGATGATTTCTCCCACGTTGCGTTAAATAAAAGCAGTCATTGTATGGAGTGTATTCGCTTCTGCCTAGAACGCGAGACTCTGATTAGAGTGTATCTGCCACTCCTAAAATCGGGCTTCTTTGTACATCAGCGAAGGCGTGGACTTTCATGAGTGGTGCACAAGGCGCTTAAGCACTGCCCGCAGCTCCGCAAGCCCCACGCCGGGGTTTTCTTCTCGTGCTGAGCCCAACCTCCTCCTACAGCCCTCATCAGAGCCCGTGCGGTAGCACGGAAAGCCATGGGTGGAGTATGCTGTGTTACGCTGGTCGGGCGGCGTAAGAGACAGTAGGCGTTCGCGTACAACTTTCGCCACGAGCATCTGCACGCGAGGACAAGCGCCCACACGTGATCCAAACGAGACAGCACGAAGCGACGGGACGGCTGTGCTGGCGCCTATATCTCGCACTGTGGTGCCTTCGACTTGCACTAGGAACGGTGTGGAGTTTCATCAACTAATGCACGAAAACACGAGTGGCAGATACACTCTATTCCATTTCGTGTGCATCTTACGCCACGAGGAGGCCCAAAACCGGGACTTGTGGGAAGACCCGCCGACGCGTTTTCGCTTTCAAACTCGACGTCCATGAGCCATGCTGCATGCTCGGCGCTCGGCGCTCAGCTCAGTTCACCGCCTGTATCATGGGCGCCGTAGGCTCATAGTCCGATGAGAGATCAATAAAACCCGTAACCATAAATTGAACCCTATGTATGGTCGTGCGCTCTTCACGGGGCGCCCGGGGCGCCTACGGCGACGCGGCAGTAGCCTCGCTTGGGCCCCTTGGGCATGTCGATGTGAACCTCCCAGCTCCTTGTATCGCTTGGCTCGAATTGAAGCCCTATATGTTGACTAGGACCTGACCAGAGCAAGGAAGCAGATAAAGCACGACTCAGGCTGTGCAGTGCGTTGGGAACCTATATACTACGCCGCCGGTACAAGACGCTCACACGGACAGCCTCTCATCGATACATGACCTTGCGACCCCTCGTAATCGACCGAAAGCTTCCCTTTCCCGACCGCCATCATCTTATCCACCTGACGGATGCCTGCGCCGTCGAACTCGCCGTTGGCTGAGCTTGACGAGAACGTTGCCCCGAACGACATCGATAGGTTATGGACCACTGCGCGCGAACGCTACAAAAAGGAGACTGGACGTGATCTTTCCTTCGACTCCCTTCCTTCGGGTGATCTCACTCCCGAGAATGCCATCGAGTACTTTGAGCAGCAGAACGACTCCTTCAAAGCCTTCCGCGCCGTCGGACGGAAGGGATTCGACATCCTTCGACCCATTGTGAACTTTACCCTCGTCTTGAAGAAAGGCACTGAGGGTGCAACTGTGCGTCTTGGACCACCCATGATGAAATACACCGCCAGCTGACAACTCTGCAGGATCTTGTACCTGTTAGCAAGGGCATATTCGGCGCCATTGGTGTACTCCTACAGGTGACATTGCGCGTGCGCTCACGTCATGGGGGCTGTCTGACGAGATGTAGGCCACGAAGGGTGTCAGCGAGTTATACGATGCAGTGGACGCTCTCCTTCAAGAGATCCTGGTTTATCTTGAGCGTCTCTCTATCCATTTCGAGCCGCCGGAAACCCCACGTCCAAGGCTGAAAGCCATCTTGACTGATGCACTTGTCCAAGTCTTCATTGCATTGGCCATCGCAACGAAGTATTGCGATCTGGCTACACCGTCACGCGGCGGCCAGTCGTTGAAGAGGGTTGGGAAGGTTTTCCTCCGGCGTACCAGTAAGTCACACGATATTGTACTTCTCCCACTATTATGCTCACCGGGTTGCACGCAGAGGACTATCTCTTCGTGCTCACCGACAAGCCAGACGTCAAGGCTGTGCTTGATCGTCTCAGATCGCTCGCAGTCAAGGAGGAGCAGATAGTCGTCGCGGGTATGAGTGCTATCGCTCGTAAAGGTGATATCACACCCATTTCCTAAGCACTACAGAATCTTACACTGCTCTAGTTGGACCGAAGGTGGACTATGTGCACCATAAAGCAGGTTCAAACAGTCGCGTGTTAGCCATCAACTCGAGCTGAGACGCCTGATATAGTTATCGACGCTCTTCAACAATGGCTTGATCCGCCGAACCCGAGACCAACGAACTACGACGCGAAGAGACACGCAGGCAGTTGCGCGTGGTTCTTTGACAACACGTTCAGTGACTGGAAAGACCACAAGAACGGCATATACTGGGTGCACAGCAATGGTGTGTTTCAACCATTCGCCTCGTCGCCATCTGTTGCTGAAGTGGATCTGCAAGCTGGGGCCGGGAAAAGTGTTTTGAGGTGCGGCACCTGATTCTCATATCGCTTTCCCAACTAAACTGACTCTGTAGCTTCTCCGTCGTCGATAAACTCAAGGAGGACGCTTCTTTGCCACTTGCATATTTCCACTTCGATTTCAACGACGTCAAGAAGCAGCATTGTCGTGCCTTGGTCTCTTCTTTGGTCTTCCAGATTGGAACTCGTTTTCAGGTCTGCCTGGACTACCTCAAGGAGCTGCGTTCCCCTGACGCTCCGAATTACGAGCAGTTACTCTCTATGCTCTCGCGACTTCTAAGCCTATCCGGCCCTGTTTTCGTCATTCTCGATGCCCTTGACGAATGCCCTGAGCGTGGACGGGACAGAGCTCTGACGGAGTTTCTGGATATGCTCCGTTCGTTTGAGGACGATGCCTTTCGTCTGCTTATCACATGTCGCCCGGAGGCTGAGATCCGGCGTCGCCTATCACATCTCTCTACCCATTCACTCAGCCTACACGGAGCTGATGAACATCTGCGAGAGCTGCGTCGGCATATAGAGGGTCGGCTCTCTGATCGAGAGGCATACTTGTGGCCCGACTGCATCCGCCGCAGAGCCCAAAAAATCTTGTGCGAGATGTCGCAAGGCATGTGCGTACAACTCTCTCAAATAAGGCAATGCGCACGCTCATCTCAGTCAAGGTTCTTGTGGGTGGACCTTCAACTTCAAAGCCTGAAACACTGCGCCGCAAGCGACGTTGAACAAGCATTGTGTCAGTTGCCTCTCAGTCTCAGCGACACGTACGAGCGTATCTTGAACAGTTTCACCTCGTCAAAGGTCTCGATTGAGCGCGCTCGTCTCGTTTTCCAATGTGTCGCTGTCGCGAGAGAGGAATTGTCCGCGGATCAAATAGTTGACATACTCTCTGCAAAGATTGATTCCTCCGATACTCAAGCAGGGTTCAGAGCCACCGACGCGGGCTCGACTGCCCTCAAGCAGATTGATCGCAGCAGCGATCACGTCCCCGACATCATACGTGCAACTTGTCCACCTCTCCTCGAGGTCGTAGAAGGGGCGGGCGAAGCCTTCAAGCTGGACTACATATTTTCATGGTCTATCGTTCCCGACTGCAGAGCCTTGCGCCGCCATATCCGTGTGCAATTCATACATGTTTCTGCTCGGGACTATCTGTTATCGGCTGAACTGAAAAGAGCTGCTTCTCTTGCACGTCTGTATAGCTTTGATATAAAATCCGCCGAGATTGCGCTCGCAAAGACGTGCCTTTCGGCGCTCAACGGCCCTCCGGACGACCCCGACTGGTATACGCTCTATCCTTCAAGATTCTGCCATTATGCTGCATCTCACTGGCAAAGTCACATCTCGCCTGATGACGAAGCCGCGCTTGGAGTACATTTGCTCAGTTTCTTAAGTTTGGACTCTCCTGCGTTTGAACGCTGGTGGACACAAAATGGCATAGTACGGTCGACCAGATGCCTCGCCACTGCCGTTCGACTTGGCCTTCGCCAGCATCTAAGTCGACTCTTGGACGACGCCTCGGTATCCACAGCGAACATTGAAGAGGAACTCCGAGATGCGCTGTATGCTGCCGTCGAGAAGGGCGACAAGGATATGACTCGCACCCTACTTGATTGTGATGTGCTCGTTCGTGGCAACACTGTGAGATACTACCCTCCATTGGATTGTGCGGCGTCGTCAGGCCAATCAGATATGGTCCGTATGCTCTTAGAGCACCCCAGAGTGGGCGACGCCGCTACTGCTGCTCTATATTGTAGAGCCTCGTTCCACTACGACACGAAATTATCCGGCATTCACTGCGCCACGATATTATTCGGAGATTTTGGAATATCTGGCAGTTTAATGGACCACGGTGCCACCCTCGATGCTTTAGACAATAACGGGCTTGAAGCATTACGCACTGCTGCAAAATACGGAAGTGCCGAGATCGTCCGCACCTTGTTAGCAGGACGCGCATCCGATGGTGTGCCCGCTTCTGTCTCGTGCAATATTGGCGACATGGTGGACATGACGGTGTTGCATCTTGCCGCCCAGAATGGACACGCGGAGTGCATCCGCACCCTTCTCGATAGTGGCGCGCAGCTCGATACAGTCGACCGTTTTGGTCACACTCCGTTATACTATGCTCAGCGTGGACGCCATTCGGACGCCATCCGTGTACTCTCCGACGAAGCAGCTCGCCTAGAGTCGACCCAGTCGCATCGGGGTGAAGGAGGCCGCGACGACGCGACACTTCCGGTTCGACGAACGCGAGATAGCAGCGTGACGTCACCGACCGCACCTCGGTCCGAACCTCCGCGCGCGCTCCCGATCCTTCTCCCGACTTCCCCTCCCGAACCACCTCGTCCAGCTCATTCGTTACCTTTCTGCTCCCTTCACGCATTCACCATGTCGCCTTTTATAATCCTCTCTCCCAATGTATACCTACTCTCCCGATTCGCTCTTCCGAACTGTCGTTATTACTACTAGCTTGACGAGCAATGTACGGCTACGGCTACAACCCCTACACCTCGGGCCCGTCCTACTACGCCAACCCGTACATCAACCCCTACGAAGCGGCTCTAGCCCAAGAACGCGCACGGCGCGCTCAGGAACAGCGTGAGGCGTACGCCCAGGCGCTTGCGCAGCAAGAACGCCAGCGCCGGGCCCGGGCCGCTGCCGCGAGGAGAAACCCGTACGGCCTTGGGTTCTATGATCCTGAGGAGGACGAGGACTATGACTTTGGATATGCCGAGCCGGCGCTTAAGCGCCAGCGCGAACTGGACGACGCGGCGCGGTTGAAGGCGCTGTATAACCGGGCTGCTCGAGGCGACGAGGTATGTTTATTCCATTCGCCGTCTTTATTTCTACTGCAGACGCTGACGTAATGCATTGTAGATGGACGTCGACCCTACACCTGCGCCAGCGCCCAAGGCTGCTCCGAGGAGAAAGTCGCCCTCGCCTCAACGCGGGACGAGTATTCCCATTCGCGTTCATTCGTCTGCGCCTAAATCACCTTCGCCCAAGTCTGCACCCGCCCCGACACAACGTCATCCCTCACCTGCGCGTCAACCCACACCTCCACCCGCACCCATCCCCCAAATAGAGCCAACTCAAGCAGCCCACACCGCCGCCGCACTCATCCAGAAGACCTGGCGGCGCCACGCCGCGCTCCGCCAGCTCCAGTCGCTGAGGGCGAAGTTCGAGGATTTGACGGAGAAGTTCGCTGCGCCGAGTGTGCTGGAGTATACGTTGAAGGATGCGAGGGGGAGCGAGGATGGGTTGGAGGAGGTTGCGGAGGTCGAGACAAATAGTCTGCCGTATAAGGGGTGGGTGAGGCCTGAGATGGCTGTGGATGAGGCGAAGGAGGAGGATGCGGAGATGAATGAGGAAGGCGCAGAGTCGCAGCCCGTTGACTCAACCTCCTCTGAGCCTCAACCTCAGCTCGACACCTCAACGGTCCCACCACTGGCCTATACATCCTCAACGCGCCCCATCCTCGCGCAGAACGAAGCCCTCCTTCGCCTTCTCAACGCGTTAGACGCTGTCCCATCATGGGGCGACTCTGCCGTTCGCGAGGCGAGGAAGCATCTCGCGAAGGATGTTGAGGGCGAGGCGGCGCGGCTGGAGGCTTGGTGGAGGGCTGTGTGGAGGGAGAATGGGAAGGGGGCTAAGGTGAAGAGGGTTAGGGCTTGATTCTGAATATTGCCTGGACTGGATGTGTTTTGGTTGTGTACATTACTTTTACGCTATTGATCATACTGTCTTTCTCTCGTGACACATATATTGAGCAAAACAAATTACTCTACAAAGACCACAAAGCCGCAAAAGCAACAACACTTCTTTCTTTTGCCAACTCCCGCCATCACGCAGCGCGGATCGCGTTATTCCCATTTCGTCTTTGTTCCCTTTCACGCACATTGATCGCCTCCCCATTCGGGCCGACACCTTTGTTCTCGAGATCTTGGCGCTCGCGATCTGAAGATCTGTATCACCTGACGCGCGCGTTCATAAGGCCTGCTCCCTAGGACCCTCGTCTGCGTCTCGCCACACTTTCATCTCTCTTGTCAGCTCTTGATCTATAACCACACTCATCATCTACACGTATCTGGATCTCGGACTTGAATACGATGTACGGCTACGGCACGAACAACACGACCTACTACCAGCCTCCGCCCCAACCACAAGCTCAGGCCGACGCGGCGTACCACGAAGCGGTGGCGCGCCAACATGCGCAATACGACGCCTATGCCCGCGCGCACCAGCAGCAACAGAACATGCACGCGCAGTTCCTCCGCCAGACGACAGCCGACGCTCAGCGCCAGGCTCAGCAGGCGCAGCAGTTTCAGCAAGATTTTTTGCGGCAGACGTCTGGTGCAGGAGGGAGGATGCCGCAGACGTTTCATAATTTCGGGCGGGACTCGGACGACGAGGATGATTCGATGGGGTCGTCGAGGAATAGGGTATGTGTATATTCCAATTGGTGATTATAGAGGATAGTGCTAATGCGGCGTAGATGGACGTGGACAGCGCAGGCCCAGGACCAGTACCGGGGTTCCCGCAGGCTAATATCCCGTCGTTCCCTCAACCATCCTACGCGCCCGGCCCGGCCCCGTCCTTCCCAACGCCCCAACAACATCAAAATCCACAATCCGCCTCAGCATCAGCATCAGCCTACGCGTCCTACCCTCACCGGCAAACGCCGAGCGCGCGCACGCAACACGAAGCCGCAACGCGCATCCAGCGCTTCTGGCGCGCCTACCTCTCGCAGCGCACATGGCGGCGCAACGCCTCTTTGCACCAGCTGTCCGTCCTGCGCCGGAAATTCGACGGACTCGTGGCGGAATTCGTGCCGCCGGCCACGCTGTCGTACGCGCCTACGCCCGACGCCCCCGAGATCCTCGTGCCCACATCACCCGTCCCTTACACCTCCTTCATCCGGCTCTCGTCCGACGTCCTCTCCTCCCTCGGCCGCGCCGCGCCCCTCTCCTTCAACGTCGAGATGAAGCCGATCCACGCGACGTCTGAGGAGTTCGTGAGGGTCTTGGGCAAGCTGGACGCGGTGAACAGCTGGGGCGATCCGAGGGTGCGCGAGGCGCGGAAGGCGCTGGCGGGCGCTGTGGAGGGCGAGGCGAGCAGGCTGGAGAGCTGGGTTAAGGTTGTGTGGTTTTCGAGGGATGGGAGGGTCGCGCCGGGTATGCCACAGGCTTCCACTGGGGCGCAGAGTATGCCGCAGCCGGCGGGTGGGATGGGCGCGGCTCCGTCTATGCCGCAGATGCCGACGATGCCGACGATGCCGCAGCCGATGCAGGATGAGAGGCAGGCGTGGGAGCAGGAGCTGCAGGATCGGGAGCGGAGGGGGTCGTACCAGCCTCCTCCCGGCCCTCCTCCTTCCCAACCCCAACCTTCCACCCAGCAACAGCAACCTCAACCTACAACGCAACAAGAACACCCCTCGCTCCGCCAGCTCTCCGACCTGCGCGCCCAGTTCGCCAAGCTGTCGTCGGACTTTGCCGTGCCCGAGATACTGGAGTACACGCTGCAGCCCGCGCGGCTGATGTCGAACCATCTGGAGCTCATCGCGCGTCTGCCTACGTCGTACCTGCCCTACAGCACCTACACCCCCTCCCTCCCCTCCTCTCAGCCATCTTCAACTCAATCACAGGCGAAGAAAGACTACTCCGGCCCGCCCCTCGCCTTCTCCGCGCCCAACAAACCGCTGCACGCGTACAACGAGTCGCTCTCGCAGCTCCTGGGACTACTAGACGCGGTCGAGAGCGGCGGGGATGTGAGGGTGAGGGATGCGCGGAAGGGGCTGGCGGGCGATGTGGAGGGCGAGGCGGTCAGGCTGGAGGGGTGGTGGAAGGAGCTGTGGGTTGGGCGGGGCGGGGAGGCGG
>UWZB01000048.1:14853-99669 GCA_900536885.1 Peniophora sp. CBMAI 1063
GCGAGGCTGGGAGAAGTAGGGTGACGGATCGCCGGGGGAAGGCTTGAGTCGTGTACAATACATAGTACGTATCATTCGTGAACATCGCTGTATCCATCTATCTGTATCTGTATCTCATAGTGCAAGGCAAGCTTGGACATCAAACGCCCGATTTGCGTCGTTGATTGCTCGTGGTGGAAGGTCGCATATTCATTCGAGCTTGAAGATACTGACTATTGCACGATTGACAGGCTTGAGTTTGCGCCACACGGGTTGCGGCTGGCCGGCCCGCTCCACGTGGATGCTCGTGGTTGCTATGTTTGATCTGTCTTGCAGGACACGCTCATCCCTGCCACTCCTTGCGACGTGGCAGCCGGAACTGCGTTCTACGCCCCAGCCCTCAGTATCAATGAGCCTGCGCAAGGTCATAGCCAAGACGGCCTGCGCGCGAATGCCGTGTCCGGAACTCGTCTATCACCCAGACTTGGATCTGGACGACACTGTCGAGTGCCCGCTTTGTAGGCACGTCGTATACTGTGTTTTCTCTCGGTCATATGTTGCTCTTTCGGCTCGCTGAACGTGTACATGATCAGGTTCAGAACGATGCATGAGGGTGGACGACACGCATCCGAGGTGGTGTTCGCGGTTGCGCAATCTGAACCGGGTTGAGAGAGATGCCACACCGGAAAGCGGATACTCGACGTATAATGTGTACATTGAAACCACGGTAGAGAATTTCTGCGTATAATCTTTGAACCGCTTAATGTCGAAGTCCTCTGTCAGAAAACACGCTCGTTGTCTTGGACAGGCGTCCTACTCAGCTTGACAGGCCTCAACGACGGACTAGATGCCGAATGGCTCGTTTATGTCATGTATGTCTACGTTTATTGCAGGCGTACAGCTTGTTTGGCACTGAGCTCTGACCAGGAGTGCCACCCGCTGCGAAGGTTGCTACCTAACCCCAGCTCAAAAGCCCGACATTCCCGCTTTCGCCGCCTGCCCTCGCTGCGAACTCGCGCACTGGTGCTCTTCGACATGCAAAGCCGCCTTTGACCGTATACACACCCCATCGCAGTGCGATGCCTTATACGAGGCAGAGTGCGCCGACCGGCTCGAGGCTGACTGGCGGCGAATGGCCAACAGACCACAGAACTTCAACATCGCCACCGAGAGGTCCTTCCACCCGCGATACGTGCCTTTGACGTCCATTTCAGGCTGGAACGAGTACTTCAGGATCTCCGACCCGAGAGTCTCCGAGACGATCTCAAGGATCGCCGAGGTGTACGGCAAGCATGATCTGAGGAGGTCGGGACGCGGCGCGGCGCTGTTAGTCAAGGAGGCATATAGCCCCCCACTCACGATCGCGACGGCCCTCGAACGCGCCCATCGGACATGGCTACTCGAACGACGCTCTGCATCCACATCGTCGGCGAAGCACAGTACGAGCTGGGCCATCGAGGCGTGTTCGAGAACATACTGCATTACTATCCCCGCCTGCGTGCCCTCCACCTGTGTTTCGTCGGTCCGCAAGCTAGCAGCACGCCTACGAGTCCGAATAAAGCGTGCGCGCAGTGTCAACGGCAGGGAAGGGTGCGCGAGATGGCGTATGATGGAGCAGCATATCGTCGGTGCCGTTGGTTGGACCCGAACAGTACTCACGCACCGGATCTCGTTGTGGGATTCAATACGGGGATGTCCGAGGTCGACGAGTCCTCGTGGGCAAAGACCCTGGATGTTATCCTGGACAAAAGTACACCGGCACTTTTCACGGCTGATACGAAGCGCGAGGCCGATATGGAAGAGAAGATGTTGCGCGGACGGGGCGCGCACTTTGTGCAGGGCGTCGAGTGCAATAGATGGCGTGGGGTCCGCGCTATGACGCATCTACCGTGCGAGGAGGCGTTTCTGGATGGCGGGCAACACACCACGGGTTATAGTTCCCATTATGTGTATATGATACAAGGTCGCGAGCCGGGCTATCAGTCTGTGAGTGGTTGTTACGCAGCACGATGCCACGGCTAATGATGATGAAGGTCCAGCAGTGGCAGGAGGAGTCGGGAGGTTGCATCGTCGTATGATCGACCAACTTGGTCGTCATTGCATTAATGTAGGGTAACACGGCGCTCCTTATATAACATGCTTTTTTCGAGCCATCGCGAATACGTGCATTCACCCGCTTACGTTGCGAAGGCTATGCCATACAAAGAACACAAGCTGCACTCAACGCGTACCACCCTCCACACGAGTTGATCGATTGAAGCAGTCCACTTGTATTTATCTTTGGGTATCACGAAAAAAGTTCCGGAAGCGATAAGAGGTGGACTCAGAGGACTCGTAAGATGGTGGTCAAGACGAAGGCTCCGGATACGCAAGCGGATAGGTTCGCGCGCGATTGATCCGGTTCGGCCGCTTCTGAGCATGACGCGCGACTTGCTTCGGCCCACCACTACACCTTGAGCAGCCTATATACTATATCTTCATGCTTGACGAGCAGCCACGCGTGATATCGAGGTTCTATGCCGACCTCAGTCGGCATTGCGATCACTCGTTGAGTACTCGAAAGTCACATGTGCGCGCCTCTTAGGCGACCGGCGATCCCCGACAAAGAACCAACCGAATGCGGTTCATATCAAGTCTTGCTCTTGGCCGCGACGGACTTGAACATCACGCCAAGAAACTCGAGCGTTCTGCTTACACGATTGTGACCTCTCGGACTGTGCACGCTATGCTGCTCATCATCGTCGCTAAGAGAGCTTGCTTGAACTGTGCAATGCCGATCAACGTGGGCGAGGAGGCGCTGGAATGCACGGGTTGTCGGCGAGTGGTATATTGTAAGTGCGTTATCAAGTATCGGTTTAAGACGAATGTTGCGTGGCTCATTGTTGTTTGTCTCAATACAAGGCAGCGCTCGATGCCAGAGGCAAGATAGGTCGCACGGCGATATTTGTGTTCAACTCCAGCAGTTGAATGCCGAAGAGAAGCAGTCGACGCCCGCTACGGGACGCCGGACGTATGACGAGTATGTCACGGTCGTGGTATGTCCACGTCTCTTCGCAAGAACGCGGTCAGTGTAGACTGACATTGCCCAGAGCGCTTTGACGAATCCCGTCTCGAACGCGCTTAAGGCGTACTTTGGCTTAAGCTATGAGGGACATACTATGGTTGGCGACTTTGTCAAGTGCGTTGTGGCCGGCTCTCCTTCTTTGCGCACCCGGTAGCACTCACATTTTTCTCTCACCCACGAAGGCACGGCATCAAATGCGAAGGCTGCTACTTGACACCTTTCCAGAAGCCCGAAGACGTCGAGTTCACTCCTTGCCCGCGTTGTGAACTAGCCTGGTGGTGCTCCCCGGCATGCAAGGTCGACTTCGACAGAATACACACCAGCGAGCAATGCAATGTCCTCTACGATATATTCTGCACCGAGCGTATGAAGCTGGATTATGGCAACGCCCGCAACACCAACAGGTGCATCAACGTCAACACGGACCCATCTCTCCACAAAACCTACATCCCCATTTCGTCCATCTCCAACTGGAACGAGTACTTCAGGACTTTCGATCTCAAGATTGCTCTGACGACTATGAAGCTGGCCAAGGAACTCGGCGCGCACAACAAGAACGCGCAGAATGCCGTCGTGCTGCTCGTCAAGCAGGCGCATGTGATACCCCTGACGATTGCGACAGCACTCGAACACGCGTACCCGGATATGCCCAAGAGGACCTCCATCTGCCTTCACCTTGTCGGAGCGGATACGTTCGAGCTCACGAATATGGCGATGTTCGAGAACGTGCTGCATTACTTCCCTCGCCTACGCACGCTCAAAGTTTGCTTCATCGGACCCGGGTCGGCAGTCGACACCCAGTACAACTCCAAGAACAACGCTTGCGCTGCGTGTCAAAGAGCCGGTCGAGTGCGCGAGATGGCTCTACATCGCTCGGACTATCACGACTGCCCGTGGTCGAAGCCGGGAAACTCGTACGCGCCTGACCTCATCGTGGGGTTTAACACCGGGATGTCCGAGGTTGCGGTGTTCGCATGGGAGAAGACGCTTGACCTCATCCTGAAGTTGGGCGTACCGGCACTGTTCACGGCGTACTCGAAAGGCGAGGTCGATCAGGAAGAGAAGATGCTGCGAGACCGCGGTGTGCGCTTTATCAGAGGCGTCGAGAAGAATCCGTGGCGCGGAGTTATCGGGCGGGCCAATGTTCTTTACGAGAGCGCCCAGCACGAAGGCGGTCAACACACGACTGTCTATAACTCGCACTACACGTATATGATTCGCGGCCGAGAGCCATGATAAGGGTATCTTGTACCAAGCTACCTTTTCATACAAATTATGCTCTTAATCCTCACGTAGCGCAGTTTTCCAAACCTTACTACCTGACTTGAAGAGAATTTCAAAAAGATCGTTGTGCAATTAAGGTCTTCCGCTCTGCGTGCTACTTCGCGAGAATCAGCGAGGACCCGTCGAAGGTGCAGTTAGAAAGTTACATGTGCGCGTTTGTTCGCGTCGGAACGCGCTGGCGCTTCTCGGGTTGTCAGGCCGCCTAAGTACAATCTCATTCTATCCTCATCTCGGTGCGAGCTGAGGATGCTCTGCGCACAGTAAATACTGGGTCGATATGTGCTGGTGCAACTCTAGTGCGCGGTTCAAGGGCGCCCGAGAAGCATGATTAGCGCCGTGAGATCCCGCGGCGGAGGATGTGGACCGTGACGTGCGAGCGGGCCAGACCAAGATTCGACGAAGGCGAGGAGGTTAAAGACGTGGAATAGTATATGTACATCGGCGCGCATCGGATACTGTGCGTTATACGATGAGCACGACGCGCGCACCCATGTTGTGTCGGTATCTGACAATCTTTCCAGCGAAGCCTTTCGCGGATCGGCAAGTCGGCCGCAGCTGCAGACGTGAGATCGCCATTATACCCACACGCGGAAATCGCCGCTTGCTTCAGCTCTCCATTGTACCGCGCGCGCGAGATCATCATCTGGTGCGTACCAAGTGTTCGTGATCTCCGGATCCGTCTCTGAAGCTGTTACCAGCACGATGGCCGATCTCCTCGCAGCCGCGCGCGAGCATAACACGCTGGCGCCTATCCATGCTCATCTCGCGAACGAGCACCTTCAGGACATCTTCCTTGCGCTATCGCTCATTGATACTCCTTCGCTCGAACGTCCTCAGGGGTGGTTTCTCTCAGTCAACGGCGTATGCAAGCTCTGGCGTGAGATCGCTCTGAACTCCGCCGAGCTTTGGGCACGTTGTGCCGGCTCGTTCCCCTCTCAACGCATGACAGATCTTGCGATCCAGCGGGCGGGAAACGCCCTTCTGAGTTTCATCGGGCATCACGAGGACCACGAAGGACAGGGATACGCACTCACGGATTATCAATTGTTACTAGTCGAGACGCACGCGAAGCGTCTGCGATCGCTTGTGCATGATGATTATATTGATTGGTCGGGCATGTTCTATCGAGTGCGAAGCTTCCCTGAGCTGGTGACGGCGAGAATATGGGACGACTCTGGTCCTGATATGTGGAATGGGCACATAGACGCGCCGAGAATGGAATGCTTATATCTTAACAACGCGCTGATACCGTTCGTTGCGCCCAGACTTCGTTATCTGCGCGTGGACATGGACAATGTCGATTGGCGTCGAAGGCCACATGTTGCGCAATCGCCGGGAGGGACCGTACCAGATACTTGCGCCGCAGTTCCGAGGATCTTTCCCACTCGCGAATTCATATCTTTACTCCAGCGTTGTCCTGTACTTGAAAGGCTTATCGTCACCGATATGCCGCTTCTTATGGCCAAAGAGCTGCCCATGGTGTCTGAGCTGCACGCTCAGCTCCCTAACCTTCGTGGTCTACACTTGGGAGGCAAATCAGAGGCACTAGGCGACTTCTGGCAAAGACTGGAGATGCCTCTCGACGTTCAGATTTTCATTGACACCGAATATCTAGAGGATATGCCATACGGGTGGAGGTCATACGATCAAGACGCGCTTCAAGTGAAGATCACGGATCATCTGAACTCGCCTGTATATGACAGTTTGAGGCTTAAGATGACATTATCCTATGATCTCGTGTTGCAGCTCTGGTCCTCGGAAACACAACATGCGAGTAGTCTCGAAATTGATACGTCCCTTGAGATAGTTCATGAGTCTACAGCAGGTCCTGCTTTCACGTTGAGATTGCCTGTTGGATCACAAGAGTACCTTGAGAACCCTTTCGATTATGATGACAGGGGTCCCAACATCTGGACCGGTCCGGGGATTGACCTGGACCCATTTGTACACTTTCAGAATGCCATGGCCAGAGACTTCTACCGCCGTACTGGGCTCGCGATACAGCTCATGGAGTCGTCGACACTCAAAGACTTCGACCTGACAGATATACCCTATGCGGAGTACGAAACGCTGAACCTTTACGAGCCAGATGACTGTCTTTTCGTTCTCTCAAGGCATGATGGGCCGGACCGGAGCGTAACCCTCAGGTGGTCGTTGATATGCCGCATATTGGAACAAGCTGCAAGCTTGGGTATGCAAGAAGAAGGAATAGAGAGGCTAGAGAAGCTATATTTAGGGAACTTCGCGAAGATAACGATTGTCGACTTTCCTTGCGCGACTTTCCCGAGCCCAAAACGGTGCGATGAGGAGCTGAATGCCAAGGCTTGGGACACTCTGACCCTCTACTTTCGGGATCGAAAGCCGGAAAACTTCCTGGTCCTCTCAGAATCACCGTCTGAGCTGTCAAATATGGAGCGCTCTGAGGATACGGGTAGTGCACGGGCGGACCCGGAGTCCTACACGGATGCAGTCAGAGCCGTTACCCGGGAAGGTTGTCGAAGGATCGCACCGTTCGTTACAGGATTCGAGGACTTGCGAGTGCATAACCCACGGTCTTAAATTGTTATATTACTTACGTAGCACAAGGCTCAATGTGTATCATCTTCGACACGGGTAGCGATGCCAGATAATACACACTTATACGCGCCTTGGCGAAAGTCACATGTGCGCGTCGTTGATTGATCGGTTCTGGAGCCTGCGAGGGGAGACTTGACTCGTACGTCCATCTAGGACACCGTCCTCAGTCTTCCTGTTGGACTGTCAAGCCGAGATGCTATACCATAATGCTGAGACCTGGCCGGATTTGGGTCGCTTGGGTGTGCGCGCTGAGAAGTGGCATGACTGGCGCCGACGTGGGACGTGAGAGCGTGCATGAGGTTGGCTGATCAGCTAGGCGAGGGTGTAATACTCGTGCGTAGTACATAGCAGAGTTGACTCGCACGCCTCGCTTCATGTACTTATTACCCGTGTACAGTCGTACCAGCCACCTTCCGGCCGTCGCTCCCAGCCCCAGCCCCAGCCATCAACCCAACAACAACACCAGTCGCGGCAACAACCTCAAACAACAGAACTACCCCACGTTTTGCCAGCGATGCGACCTGCAAGTATAGCTCACCAAGCCACTCCCGAGATCCTTGAACACACCCTTCAGGCCGCGCGCTCAAGTTCAAACGGTCTCGAGGGAGTCATCACGCGTCTTCCCACGTCCCACCGCCACCAAGCCGCTGCCACTGCGCTCTTGCGCCGGCGTCTCTGGTCCATACACTTGACTGGCACGGTCATGATACCAGGTAGCAGCTCACCATGTCAAACCCGTGCGTGACGCGTGATGCCGCGATTGATCATACATGTGCGCATGCCGTAAGAAAGTCACATGCGCGCGTAGCTCCTCGACGGCAGATGCCGGAACGAACCAAGCGAACGCGAGACGCGCAACGTCTCCTTTCTCCCTGCCGCGAGCTCCTTTACAGGAGCGGTATACAGCACCAATACTCTCTGTCGCTCTCTCTTGACGAAATTTACTGTGCTGAACGCGTCATGATGCTCATTGTTGCCGCCAAAAGGGCTTGCTTGCGTTGTGTGAAAGCGATCAACGTGGACGACGAGGCACTGGAGTGTACGGGATGTAAACGAGTAGTATATTGTGCGTATGGCCTCCCCACTCATCAGACGCCACGACTCATGCCATACGCATCGCAACTCAGGTAGCTCCGATTGTAAGGAGCAGGACACGTTGCACGATGGTCTGTGCCGCGAGTTGCAGAAGTTGAATGTCAAGGAGAAGAAGGCGACACCGGCGAGTGGACGGCGAAGCTACGACCAGTATATCAGCGATGTGGTATGTGGCGGTATACGTTAGTGATACATCCTTCTGTGGGCTGATCGGTCCCGAACAGAGCGCGCTGGCGAATCCAGCGGCTACTTCTCTGAAGGCATACTTCGGCTTCGACTACGAGGGCCACACCCCATTCACTGAATTCGTAACGTGCGTTGGCTGTTAATTTGGGCTCTCCATGCCTCCCATACATGCCGCTCACTCGCACGACGTCTCTTACAGGAATGGTATCAAGTGCGAGGGGTGTTACTTGACACCCTTCCAGAAGCCCGTCAACACGCAGTTCACGCCTTGCCCACGCTGTGAGGTGGCCTGGTGGTGCTCTCCCGCCTGCAAGGACAACTTCGCTCAAGTACATACTAGCGCTCAATGTGGAGCACTATACGACACCTTCTGTGCTGAGCGCATGGAGCTGGACTACATGCGCATCCGCGGCAGCACCAGGAGCCTGAACATCGTCACAGACAAGGGCTACCACAAGAAATACGTACCCATCTCCTCGATCTCTAGCTGGAACGAGTACTTCAGGACTTTTGATCCGAGAATCGCCGAGACGACGATCAAACTGGCTAAAGAGCTCGGCGCGCAAAACAAGAACGCGCGCAACGCCGTGGTATTGCTCACAAAGCAGGCGAACGTTATACCCCTGACTATCGCGACGGCGCTCGAGCACGCGTATCCGGACATGCCGAAACGAAAGTCAATCTGCGTTCACCTCGTCGGAGCGGACATGTTCGAGCGCTTGAATATGGCAATGTTCGAAAATGTGCTGCATTACTTCCCTCGCTTGCGCACGCTGAAGGTGTGCTTCGTTGGGCCTGGGCCGGCGGTCGACAACCAGTACGACTCCAAGAACAAGGCGTGCGAAGCTTGCAAGGCAGAAGGAAGAGCGCGCGAGATGGTGTTCTATCGCTCCAACTACCATGATTGCCCGTGGTCGAAGGCCGGAAATTCTTACGCGCCTGATCTCGTCGTTGGGTTCAACACCGGGATGTCCGAGATGGCGGTATCAGCGTGGAAGCAGACGCTCGACTTGATACTTGACTTGGGCGTTCCGGCCGTATTCACAGCGTATTCGAAGGGCGAGGTCGCGAATGAAGAGAAGATGCTGCGTGGGCGCGGTGTCCGCTTCATCAAGGATGTCGAGAAGAATAAGTGGCGCGGTGTCATAGGAAGGGCCAATCTTGTCTATGAAAGTGCTCATCTCGAGGGAGGACAGCATACTACCGTGTACAACTCCAACTACACGTATATGGTTCGCGGGCGCGAAGCTTGAGTAGGTGCTTGGCACAAGACGGCGGGGCGCCGGAGAGCATCTACAGACAGACTGGTTACATATGTCGCATGAATACGTTATACGCTTACATACACTTACTATCGATACAATGCAGTGATTATCCGCTATGTACCACATCGTCGGCAGGCTGCGGTCGTCTGCCCTGCGTGCTGCCAGGTAGCAACCAATGCGCTAGTCGGAAAGTCACATGTGCGCGTAGTACGCTCGCGTCGAAAAATTCGGCGCCAACGCGGCTCTCGGCGGGACGCGGCAAGTGCATCTTGTCCCAGACAACGACCACTCAGATTTAGGAGGCGAACCAGGTCGAACATCACTACCTTATGCTTGGTAGTGAGATGAACTGGATGAACTCTGGCTTCTTGCGTGAATATACTCGAGACTAAGATCAAGCCCCACGCGCGCTCGATCCGAGGAATCATGATTGGCGCCCAAGCCAGCTGCCACGGTGAGAGACGGTGAGACGGAGAATCTACAAAGACCTCGTGTTCTGCGGCTTTGACTTCCTTCTGTCCACTGCGCTACGGTCCAGACAGTACGCATGTCCCGCACCTCCTACTTTGTGAGCTTCTGACGTTATCCACAGGAAGCGCGATGAACGCCACCACTGACGTCGCGCACGAGCATAACACGTTAGCGCCCATCCATCTCAGACTCGCGAACGAGCACCTCCACGACATCTTCCTTGCGCTATCGCTCATCGATACCCCGTCGCTTGACCGCCCTCAGGGCTGGTTCCTCTCAGTGAACGGCGTGTGTAGACTCTGGCGCGAGATCGCTCTCCACTCCGCTGAGCTCTGGGCGCGTAGCGCTGGTTCATTCCCCTCCCGGCGCATGACCGATCTTGCTCTCGCGCGCGCGAGCAGATTTCTCTTGAGGCTCACCGGGCATTACGAGGACCACGAAGGTCCAGGATACGTGCTCACGCCTTACCAGTTATCACTAGTCGAGAGCCACGCAAAGCGTCTGCGATCGCTTGTTCATGATGATTATTCTGACTGGTCGGGGGCGTTCTATCGAGTGCGGGCCTTTCCAGAGCTGCTAACGGCGAGGATTTGGGACGACTCTGGCCCCGATATGTGGAACAGGCCCATAGACGCGCCAAAACTGCAATGCCTGTATCTGAACAATGGCCTCGTACCGTTTAATGCCCCACAACTCCGATATCTCCATGTGGATATGGACAATGTTACATGGCGCGAAGAGCGAACCTTCTCAACTTCGGATGATAGTCCAATGTCTGATAGCCGCGAGGCGATCCCCAGGGTCTTTCCCACCCGCGAAATCATTGCTGCCCTGCAACGCTCGCCTAATCTCGAGCGATTGATCGTTACCAATATGCCAGAGCTGATAGACGAGGATTTGCCCTCTGTGCAAGACTTACATGCGGAACTTTCTGCCCTGCGCGGTCTGCACATGAGTGGAAACTCCAAGGCGACTGGCGATCTCTGGCAGAGACTATGTGTGCCTTCGGAAGCACAAGTGTTCGTCGACACCATCCCCTCCGACTTCGTCCTCTTCCTTCATAAATCATCAATCCTGCCATCAATGCAGGATTTGTTGAATTCGTCTGTATACGACTCCGTGAGGCTCAGCATGAGCCCTGCGCAGGATCTGGTGTTTCAGTTATGGTCCTCTGAAGAAGGCGGTTCCGACGGTCTGGATTTCGCAGCGTCCCTCCATCTGACGGAGTCTACGCCGGGAGCGGCATTCACGATCAAATACTCCATCAACCAGGGGGACCGGTTGACATTCGAAGACTTTCTCGAAGAAGAGAGTAAACGGTTGACATACGACATGTATCGAAATCCAGATCCCTACATAAGATACCTGACCAAAGTGGCCGACGTGTTCTACTTTCGGATGATGCACTTGTTGCAGACATTTGACTCTCCGACGATCAGGAATGTTGACCTGACCGATTATCCGTATGGAGATCAGCGCCAGCATGTCTACCATGGTGTGCCAAGCACCTCGGATTATGACAAGCCAGATGCATCCGTCCTTCATCTCTTTCGTCCGCCGGATAACTATCACTTACCTCAAACCAACTTGATACTGAACTGGGACTTTCTCAGAAACCTGAAGTCCAGAAGCAGAAGCAACGCACCTGATAGGCTACCGGGCTTCTATGTCTCAAACTCGGTCAGGGAGTTGACCATAGTGAACTTCCCTTGCGCTTCATTTCCCTGCTGGAAGAGGCATGACTATGAGTACAACGAGAAAGCCTGGGATGATCTGTGCAATGTCTGTCTCACGTCTTTCCGATATCGCCTGAAAGAGGGGGTCCCTCCACTAATACTGAAACTGGCTGAATCCTCGTCCGACATGTCCAATATGGAGCGCTCTGAGGAGCCGGTGTACAAACATACAATCCCTGGGTCATACGAAGATGCAGTGAGGGCTGTTACAGAGAAGGGGTACCAACAGATTGCTCCGTTTGTCTCGGATTTTGTAGATGTACGGATTCACAGTTGGCTTTGATGTCGATGACATAGCACTTCACATCTGGATGACAAGTTGTACGAAATATATTTGTTGGGGCGGCTCAGTACCTACCAGATGATACCTAAGCACTGATGGCAAAGAAGGGGGACTACAGAGGCGCCACAAGAATGTGTGGGGAACTTCCAGAACAGGGAAACGCGGTCTTGTGTGATGACGTGAACTTGAAGAGCTTTCAGTAGCATGCTTGTGGCAGCTAGCGGGGTAAAGCCGCACGACAATAAAAGAGCTAGCACGCGCCGGATTATGTCGTGTCGTTTGCATGGGCCGGAAACGCGTCGCTGCGGTAGCGGCGCACGAAGTGGGAGCGGTTCAAGTTGCTTCAACACTGCACAGACGCGTCGGCGTATCCGGCCCGAACTCCTGGTTGGCGACGTGCCGGGTAGTTGCATCTGTGGGAAGCTCTGTACAAGTATTCTGAGCCTGCTCGAGTTGCGATGCTGCATGCACTGCATGCATTGGCGTTAGATGAACAAACTTGGGAGGGTCGATATGCGCTCGCGCGGCGCCGCGCTAGTCGCTCGGGTCGCCGTGCGAGGACAACCCCCAACTTGCTCTCAACCACGATGGGATCCGGCGCGCCCCCCATCTCCCCTCATCCGTACCTACGCGTCGGCCGAGGATGTTCCACGCACGGAACCTACTGTACTGGGTCCATCCCAGCGCGCGGTCTACCGCCCTGAGAAGTGTGATTGGCGCCGACGTGAGTTCCCGCGGGGAGGGATGTGGGCGGCCGACGAGACCAGGATTTGCCGAAGGCGAGGAGAGTTGAGACGTGGAAGAGGATCTGTACGTTGGCTCGCGTCCAGTACTTTGTCTATATACGGTCCGTGTCTTATATCTTACAATCTTTCCAGCAAAGCCTCCCGGCCAGTCGGCCGAAGCTGCAGATGTGGGATCGCCATTCACACGTCGAGGATCGCTACTTGATTCCGCTCATCATCGTGCCGAGTGCGTAGGATCGTTGATTTGGTGCGTACCCAGTACCCGTGATCTCCGGTCTCGTCTCTGAACCTATCACCAGCACAATGGCCGATCCTCTTGCAGCCGCACATGAGCACAACACGCTGGCGCCTATTCATCTCAGCCTCGCGAACGAACACCTCCGAGACATCTTCCTCGCACTCTCCTTTCTCGATACTCCCTCTCTTGAGCGCCCTCATGGGTGGTTCATCCAGGTCAACGGCGTCTGTCGGCTTTGGCGCGAGATTGCCCTCAACTTTGCCGAGCTCTGGGCTCGCAACGCTGGGTCGTTTCTCTCCCGTCGCATGGCCGATCTTGCAATCGCGCGCGCCGGAAGATCTCTCCTGAGCTTTGCCGGGCATTACGAGGATCATGAAGGTCCTGGCTACGTACTCACGAAGTATCAACTGTCGTTAGTCGAAGCGCACGCGAAGCGTCTGCGATCGCTCGTTCATGATGATTATGTTGATTGGTTTCGAATGTTCAATCGAGTCCGAGCCTTTCCCGAGCTGGTGACGGCGAGGATATGGGATGACTCTGGGCCATACATGTGGAACGAGCACATAGACACGCCCAAGCTTGAATGCCTATATCTGAATAACGCGTCGTTACATGCGCGTGGACATGGATAATGTCGATTGGCGCCGAAGACCCAATATTCCGGGATCGCCGGGAGGGGCCGTGCCAGATACTTGCGCGGCGGTCCCGAGGGTCTTTCCCACCCGCGAATTCATCTCCTTTCTTCAGTGTTGCCCTGGCCTCGAGTGGCTCATTGTCACCGATATGCCTCAGCTGATGGACAAAGGACTGCCCACGGTGTCCGCGCTGCACGCTAAGCTGCATAGGCTTCGAGGCCTACATCTGGGAGGGAAGTCAGAAGCACTGGGCGACTTCTGGCAAAGACTAGAGATACCCTCACATGCCCAGGTCTTTGTCGACTTCGACTTTTTTGGCAGTCCTGGGTCAGGCGGGACCGCATTCGACCAAGAAACGCTAGCGAAGGTCGCAGACCACCTGAACTCACCCGTGTATGACAGTTTCAAGCTTGGGATGACGCTATCCTATGATCTCGTGTTGCAGTTATGGTCCTCGGAGATGCATGGGGCTGTCAGCCTGGACATAGACGCGTCTCTTGAGCTGACCGCGGATCCAGCGACGGGCGCCGCTTTCACGATAAGAGCGCCTATCGGTTCACGGGAATATCTCGAAGGTTTTGTTATTGATGAATCCGAACCGTCTCCCATTTACTGGGGTGCGAACATCAAAGACCCATACCTGAAATACCTAAATGAACTAGCCAGGGAATTTTATTATCGCACCAACACACTGATATGGGAGCTCAAATCATCCACACTCAAGTACTTTGACTTGGTGGATCTTCCGCACGTCGCACCCGAGAGGGGCATGTGGGGTAGCATCAATGATCCAGATAAGTGTCTCGACCGCTTGTCCTCGCTGCAGGTGGCGGGAGTGGTGACTCCCGTGGCATCCCGGAACGTGACTTTCAGCTGGTCCCTGATATACCGCGTCTTGGGGGACCTCAAGAGTATGCGGGATAGATACTTCGCCGATTGTGGGAGCATTACGATCGTCAACTTTCCTTGTGCCTCCTTTGTCAGTCCAAAGCGATACGACTCAAAGCTCAATGCGGAGGCTTGGGATCTTCTACGACGTTATTTTGAGTCAAATAGACTCAAGCACTCGTTGATTCTATCTGAGTCAGTGTCCGATATGTCGAATATGGAGCGTTCTGAGGAGCCGGACCACGGATGCGGGGACCAGGAGTCTTACGATGATGCAGTCAGAGCCGTTACCCAGGAAGGTTATCGACAGATCGCCCCTTTCGTTACAGGATTCGAGGACTTGCGAGTGCATAACCTGCGCTCTCGGGATATCATGTTGCCTATGTAGCATTAACCTCTGCTATATATTTTACTCTCGACACGCTCTGCGATAACAACAGGCAATGCGGGACCGAAGCAAGAAGACATTCCGCGTAAGCACTGTCCACCACGACCTTCAAAGTGGAAGTCACATGTGCGCGTTGCTGTTGATTGATCGGCCTGAAGCCTAAGATGAGAGACTTGACTCGTACGTCCATCTGGGACACCGTCCTCAGTCTTCTCCTCGAACTATGTAGCTGAGGTGCCAGACCATGACGCTGAAGCGCTGAAGCGTGGCCAGACTATGTTGCCCGACTGCGTATCCCCAGCACCCTGAGAAGCATGATTGGCGCCGACGTGAGGCAGACGTGAGAGCCGCCATGAGGCGAGCAGACCGGAGTAGGATCGCAATTTGCGCGTAGGAAATAGCGCTCTCTACTCGCGCACCACGCCCCGCGTACTCACGAGACGCAGATACCTGTATCGTTCCGTCTGATACTTCAGATGCCGATGCACGACACCATTAGCGCCGCGCGAGAGCACAACACGCTGGCGCTCATCCACATCAAACTCGCAACCGAGCACATCCGCGACATCTTCCTCGCCCTATCACTCATTGATACGCCTTCTTTGAAGCGGCCTCAGGGCTGGTACCTTCAAGTCAATGGCGTATGCCGTCTCTGGCGCGAAATCTCTTTGGACTTCGCTGGGCTTTGGGCGCGCAACGCCGGCTCATTCCCCGCTCGACGCATGACGGACCTCATGATCGAACGTGCGCGAAAGCATCCCCTGAGCTTCGAAGGACATTACGAGGATCACGATGGCTCGGGCTACGTGCTCACCGACTATCAGCTATCGCTCATTCCAATATACATCGCGCGACTACGCTCCCTCGCACACGACGAATACACCGATTGGTCAGACCTGTTCTATCGCTTGGGCGCCTTTCCACAATTGGAATCCACAAGGATCTGCGACGATTCCGGCCCTGATATGTGGCATGCGCGCCTTGATGCGCCGAATCTGCATTCTCTCCACCTCAACAACGCGTTGATCCCGTTCACCGCACCCAAACTTCGATATTTGCGCATTGACATGGACAACATTGACTGGCGTTCGGAGAGAGACATATCAGGGTCCTTCGATGAGCCCATGCTTGACAGTTGTGCGGCAATCTCACGGATATTCCCGACTCGCGATTTCATCGCCTTCTTGCAATGTTCGGCGACATTGGAACGCCTCATTGTTACCGATATGCCTCTGTTGATGCCGAGGGACCTCCCCACCGTCTCAGAGTTGCATGCTCGACTTCCACGTCTCCGCGGGCTGCATCTCAGTGGGAAGTCTCAGGCGATGGGTGATCTATGGCGAAGGCTAGTGACGCCGCCCGATACCCGAATCTGCGTGGACCGTATCTCTCCACCGTTTGAGTTCTCTGATATAGAGATCAGATATGCTGTGAGAGACATGGTAGATGCGTCCGTCTACGATAGCATGAGGCTTGCGATGACATCTTCCTATGACATCATGATACAACTGTGGTCGTCAGCATCACCTGGTGCCCGTGGTCTTGAACTTTCCGAATCACTCCAGCAGGCAGGGTCAAGAGAAGGACCTGCTTTCACGCTAAGGGAGCCAGTTGGGTCGCGCGCACTGTTACAGACGTTTCCAGATCCCGAAACGGGCGAAGGCAGTCGGTATGGGATATCTTACGTCGAAACTCCCCATGTCAGGTTTCAGAACGATATGGCCCGGCAATTCTATGGACTCGTGGGCAATATGTTTCCCTACTTCTCGCTGGCTAAACATCTCGATCTGACCGACATACCATATGTGGATCACAAACAGAACTACACTGCGGGTTACGAGAAGACCGATCATCCGATGGCTCGCCTGTTCCGCGCACCGGACGGATCCCTCTCGCCGCGGAGGAGCGTAGTGCTGAATTGGTCCTTGATCAGTTGCATACAGTCCAAAAGCAGGGTCAACGCACCAGGCAGATTGCAGGAGTTCTACCTTCCGAACTCCGTAGAGGCTCTTACGATCGTCAACTTTCCTTGTGCTTCGTTTCCAAGTATCAAGAGATACGATAACGAGGTCAATGAGCAAGCTTGGAACGACCTGCTCGACGTCTGCAAGGCATGCTATCACTCTCGTCTACAGGCTGACATCCCTCCCTTTTCCTTGAAGCTGGCAGAATCTTCATCCGAGATGTCTAATACAGAGCGCTCGGAAGAGTCAGAGTACGAACATACCTTCGAAGGGTCGTACGAGGATGCGGTGAGGGCTATCACCGAGGAGGGTCGTCAGTGGATCGCTCCGTTCGTCGCGAGCTTTGAAGATCTGCGCATTCATACTTGGCCCAACTAAAGCTCTACGGCTTATATGGCTCACTACTGCTCGTAGTATACATCCCAACAGCAAGGTGTGATGCCAACATCGTGAACTAATTCTTCGCATTGAACCCCAGTCGCGCGTGACGCAAGGTTGCTTCGGCCCAGATAAGCCAAACAAATGCACCCATAAGCTTCAACAATAGACTTGAACGGGCGCAGCATGGCGGGTACCACGTCCTGTGGGAGGCTGGAGAGTGAAAGAAGGGCGATGCTGCCCACACGAAGTCTAATTGGATGAGCTGTAGTGCATCAGGGTTAGGGTTGAAACGTTGATTCCGTGCCCTAGCCGGGCCGTCCCGACGGACTGCTTGGCGGCGGCGGACGACGGCCAACGCGTATTCCAATCTTGAACGGGGACCTCATCCTGAACTGAGAACATGGAGGTCAGAAGAACTTTTGACTGGCGCTTATGAGTGTCGTGCATTGGTCGTGGGCGAGCAAGCCCGACCCAGGCCATGAATGTGGGAGCGCGATTCGTCCGATCCTCCGTCATCCCGCGCGCATGCGCACGGCTTGCTTTAGCCCTCCATTTGCATCGTGCGGAACGCGTCTTCTGAGTACGTACGACGTATGTGCACTCATGGTACTCGCATCTGAAGCTCTTCCAAGCTCGCACGATGGGCGATGTGGTCATCGGTGCCGTGCGGGAACACAACGCTCTGGCGCCTATTCACGTCAAGCTTGCAGTTGAACAGATCCTCGAGATCTTTCTAGCTCTATCAGAGATTGATATCCCAACTCCATCGAGTCCTCAGGGGTGGTATCTCCGTGTCAAAAGTGTATGTCGTCGTTGGCGCTCGATCGCTACGAGCTCTCCCGAGCTATGGGCGCGCTGCGCTGGCTCTTTCCTGTCTCGGAACATGACCGATCTCGCGATACAGCGTGCTGGCCTTAACACCCTTCTCAGTCTTGATGGACATATCGAGAACACAGGCTCGGAATGCGTGCTGACCGAGTATCAGCTATCGCTCATTGAAACACAACTTGAGCGTCTATGTTCCTTCGTGCACGAGAAGTATAGAGACTGGTCAAGTCTGTTTTATCGCCTGAAGACGTTCCCGAAGTTACAATCAGCGAGGATATGGGATGATTCCGGACCCGAGATGTGGTCTTGGCGTATCAATGCACCGCTCCTGCAGTCCCTTTACATGAACAATGCCCTCATCCCCTTCGATGCGCCGAAACTTCGATATCTACGCGTGGATATGGACGATGTTAACTGGCGTCAACCACAATACACACCCGAATCGGACGACTCTGACTCGCCTATGTCCGACGGTTGCGAACTCGCGATCCCAAGGATCTTCCCCACTAGTGACTTCGTGGCTTTCCTGCAGCGTTCACCGTGTCTTGAACGGTTGGTCGTCACCAACATGCCCCCACTGATCACGAAAGGACTGCCGACTGCGTCGGAGCTCCACGCAAGGCTACCGCACTTGCGCGGACTGCATCTAGGAGGGAAATCTCAAGCGATGGGTGATTTCTGGCAGAGACTTGATGTCCCACCGGATGTCCAAGTGTTCATTGATACGGATTACCCTCGGGGAGACAACCTTGACCCAGAGATGTCTGAGAAAGTGATGGATCACTTGAACTCGCCCATGCATGATAGCCTGAGGCTTTCTTTGACACCGTCCTATGATATGCTGATTCAGATGTGGTCATCCGAAGCTCATAATGCGTTTGGTTTGGATCTGCCCGCCTCACTTGAACTGATGTCCGGTTCAGCAGGGGGACCTGCGTTTACCTTGCGGGTTCCGAGTGAGAAGCTCGACGTTCTGGAATCATTCCTCACCCAACAAGAGGATCTATTGGACCTTGACCCGGTCGAGCAGACTGCTGACGATCTGTCGCTCAAATTTCGACGAGACGTCACTATGCGCTTCCACATGCGGGCTTCCCAGCTGATCAGACATATGCGTTCTCCAACGCTTCGTTGCATCGACTTCACAGACTTGCCGCTCATAGATCCAGTGATCGTCAGTCCACAATTGACTGCGTGGACGATCCCGATGAAGTTTGATGACTACTTATGGGAGCTTTATCGAGGCAGAACGCGCATGGGCGTAATTCTTGACTGGTCTTTCTTTCAAAGTGCACTCGAGCGCAATCGAGCACGTGATTTCATCCCACGCAATGTTTGGGAGGTGACGATAGTGAACTTCCCTTGTGCTGCGTTCCCAAGTCGCGCTAGATACGACGAGGACTTCAACGCGAAAGCCTGGGACAAACTGTATAGGATGTTCTTCCACACCCACTGGGATCCTCAGGGGTATGAACATCGATGGCATCACTATGACCATCTTATGACATTGAAATTGGCCGAGTCGAGAACCGAGATGTCTAACATGAAGCGTTCCGAAGAGCCGGAGTACAGGCATACGTTCCAAGGGTCGTACGAGGACGCAGTCAGGGCAGTGACAGAGCAGGGCTACCAGCGCGTCGCCCCATATGTTGCGGGTTTTGAAGATCTACGTGTCCATAGTTGGCCTTACTATTGATCATACATGATCCACGTATCGACTAGCACGCCGGTCAGTCGCACGTCGTGGAGATTTGGTCGAAAGTGGAGAGAATGGAATCCGAGTCGGCCGAAGGTGAACTTGAACCTATTTTGGAGGTACCATGCCCGAGGGGGGATCAGTTTGGTCGAGCTCGATTACCTGCACTCTGAATAGTGTTCCACCGCAAGCGAATACTTGAGCGCATTAGGAAAGATTCAATCTTGTCAACGGAAAGTGCTCTGAATGGATGCGATGGGGGACGGAAAGAAACTTAGAAAGGCGTTCGAACGCCAGCGGCTGTGATCAGCGTAGACGCGTGACGTCATGCGGCCCGACGGGTCTGAATCCGAGCTGTCCGAGCGACCTTCTCTCGCCCGTTGCCCTGCTCTTACCTACGTTGTGGATAGTCAGCTTCTGCATATCATGTCACACACAGAGGGAAGAAGCGGGCTGCGAAAAGGAACAGTAGTGTACAAGCGACAAGATACAAGGTCATGCGGGCACTGAACCAGAGTACAATAGCGATACAGGCAATAAACATCATGTCAGTCGCACAGGTTGCGCACAACCTTGCGTGTTCAAGCTGGGAATAGGTTCTCCATCCTCGCCCTACCGTTGTCCAGCCATTCCTTCTTCACCAGCTTCTCCTTCTCCTCGAAGTACAGGTTATACACCGAACGGACCGTCTCCTCCGACGCACCCACAACCTCGCGGATGTCCTTGAGATCCTTCTGGATGGCGAGCAACCGACACATGAAGAAGATAACAGCGCCAACAATCGTGACAGGGTCACGGCCCTCAGCTATTCCGAGCTCGCGCGCAGCAACGATCACGTGCTTGCAATATTCCTCGGTGTATGGCGGCATAGCGAGGTGGTTGCAGTACCGCACAAGCAGTTGCTCCGGCACAGATTGCGGCCCATCTGCGTTCGCTTGCAAAAGGAATGTCTTACTGATTGCCGTGAAGCAGTTTCCCAGCGGCTTCTTGCCGACCCCCGTAAGCCGGGACATCTCCTTGAACGTCCTCGATACACCCGCTTGTCGGCAAGCAACGAAGATACAGGCCACAATGGAGGCATCCATTGGTTTCCCGCGGAAAATCTTCTCGTCGTCGCATTGCTTGTACAGGACCTTGGCCGTATCCAAGACGGTCTTGGTCAAGGAAAGCTGGTCGCACATCGCGGTGATGTCCTGAAAGGCGGAGACAAGGCGAGTAGATCCCGAGTTCTGTGCGCGAGCAGCGGCGCGTTGGAGGTCGCTCGCCACGCCGGAGCCGCCGTCCTTAGAGCTGATGACGGTATCAAACTGGCCCATGCCGTCGAGCAGCGGATCCGACGCGGCGCCGACGCGCGATGGGTTATCGCCCTCGTCGTTCGAGAATGTGCGCCATTCGCTGCGCGTGTCGACAATGCGGTCGCCCAAGACAAGCCCGCAGTCTCCGCATACGAGGTCTCCGCTTGCGAACTCCTCCACGATGTTGGGGCAAGGGTTCCTGCAGTCCGGACAGATGAGGCGGACGGCGAGATCGGGACCATAGTCCGGCTGCTCAGGGCCTTGGGGTGCGGCGAGCGGGAAGAGAGATGTAGCCATAGATATTGAGCAAGTTGCGGGGTTGGTACTGTTGAGTGAAGGCGAGGATAAGACGAGGGCAGGATGGTTCAACCAACGGTAGTGCCGCTATCGGTATATATTCCTTTCCAGACAATGACACCACACATGGTCCAGGTAACCAATGCGGTGGTTTGGCCGAAAGTGTATTTTCCGTGGTTTCAGGGGGACCTCGTTGCCACTTCGAACAAATGGACGTGGTTGAATGATTGTGTAAGTGGTTCAAGGTAGGACCACAGGAAGGTCCCTCGTTTGGGACTGTATTGAGTTCCGGCGGGTCGTGCCTCGCGTGAAATCAGTCATACACGTCTTACATGAACCATATCGGGTGACGCAAACGATGGAGAGGTCCTTCAGGTCAGTGAGCATGCCATGCGCTGCTGAAGAAGATGTGAACAAAGTTAGTAGACGAGCGTTGAGCGACATCTCGAACGAGCCCTATTCACGTTCACGGACCATCAAGTGTACACACGTTGTCCAGTCCTGTCATGCATGGTCGCGATGTACCCTTGACTCTGCTCGGTTTCTATGAGTCCATCCTGTGGCAGATCTTCCCTGAGCCTGGTCACTACTGCTATATCAGATAGAGTTTGTACGCCGAGGAGAAAGGACACTCACAGCTCGCATTCCGATAAGGGACACGTCTCCGCTGATCGTAGTGACAGCCTGGCGTCACTCGCGCTTCAAACCTTGCCATGTCACTCACCACTCCCGAAGAGGAAGGCGCCTCCCTATATAAGCCTGAGCAACATCGTACGGCGCTCTTCATCTTGTACCACCACCAGAAGTAGCGAAGCACTATGAACTTTCCTCCGCTTCCCGCCGAGCTGCAGCCCAAGAGCCTCATTTCTGGCACATTCCTCCAAGTATCCGGCCAGGCGTGCGAGTCTTGTCTTCGCAAGCCTACCACCGGTACGCTCCATCGCTGCGCTGCGTGTCGTAGGGTCTCCTACTGTAAGTCAGAGGACATCTAGTGTACGGTCAATGACTGACGAAAACGTACGACTAGGTAACCGCGGCTGCCAGATTCAAGACTGGTTCGAGCATAAGAGCCTTTGCTTGCGTCTGCGCCTCTTGAACGCGACCGAGACGGTCGAGCTGATCCCTGGTAATGTTTTGTCCCTCGAGGAGTACGAAGAACAGAAGGTCCGTCCGTTTCCTCATGCAACAGGCGAAGTCGAGCCTGACATCTTCCTTCTGTGTCAGAAAACGCGGATCGCCCTCCTCACCGAAGTCGGCCTCGGTGGTACCCCAGAGGACGCCGCATACGCCGAGTAAGGACTGTATCTCTCCTTTGCTGGATTCGGGCGCTAAACGTCCCTAGACACGAGGTTAAGTGCGAGGTGTGCTTGCGCACGCCCTTCCAGAAGTTGCTTTTCCAGAAGTTCTCAGACTGCAAGCACTGCGGTCTAGCCTGGTGGTGCTCGCCCGAATGCAAGGCCGTCTTCCGTACCGTCCATACTCGCCAGCAGTGCGACGCCCTCCGCGAGGTCCACTGCGCCGAGCGCTTCAACATCGACTACACGCTCAACCGCCGCACCATCAGAGCCATCAACTTCGTCACGCCGAACCCGCGCACGACGTACATTCCCTTCTCGTCGCTCAAGGGCTGGGACGACTACTTCGAGAAGCACTTCCCGGAGTACGACAGCTGGACTGTCAACGGCGCCGCCGAGTTCGCCGCTGGTAATCCGGATTCCAAGGTCGGCGTGACGGCTCTCACGAAAGGGGCTATGGTTTTCCCACTGACCATCGCCTCCGCGCTCGAGATCGCGTTCCCGGATATCGCGACGCGCACTTCGCTCGTCATACACGTCGTCGGCGCCGCCCGCCGCGAGTTGCTGTCGCAGGCCACGCTCGAGAACATCTTGCACGCGTATCCGATGCTGCAAGAGCTCCGCTTCTACTTTATCGGTCCTGAGGCCAAGTCCGACCCTCTCCCGGACAACTTGGCGTGCAGCAAGTGCATCGCGAACGGGCGCGTCCGGCAGGTCCTGTACGCGACGGGCGAGTACCACGAGTGCCAGTGGGCACTCTCGGCATCCGGGCCAAAGATCAACAAGCCCGACTTCATCGTCGCGTTCAACAGCGGCATGCTCGAGTCGGAGGCGTCGACCGCCTCTTGGGGCCAGACTGTCAAGCACATCCTCGATTCGGGGGTCCCGACGCTCTTCACGGCGACCACGCGCACTAACGCGCTTATGGAAGTCGGCGCATTCCGCGCCGGTCGTGTGCGCTTCTTGTCGAAGATGCAGAAGAACAAGTTCCACGGGCCTGTCCATATCCCGAATGCGTATCAGGCAGAGGAGCTGATGGAAGGTGGCCCGCATACGACTGCGTATAACAGCCACTACATGTGTGTTGTCAAAGGCCGTTACGAAGGTTGAATGTCGATGATCGCCGGACCGTATCTTCTTGTATTGGGCAGCCTGAAGTGCCCTCGAGCCTGCACGTATATCGTTGTTATCATCTGCTCCGAATGATGATTGTCGTTGAGACGTACCGGTTATCGTGTGCCAGTGAACAGGGTTATCGTTGCTTCGCCGATACTGCTTCACGTGCATTGTAGCGAGAGGTTAGTTCACGCAGGTTTGGCATTGATATAAACATTGCATTGCAGGGAGGACCACAGCGAGTAGAGTAAGTGCATGATAATCTATCACAGAAGATAAGAATGCTCAGTTGCAGAAGGAGTCTTATTGTTCGCAGCTTTTGGAATTAAATCGTAAGGCAAGAGGAGATTCGAACTCGTCCGAGAACACGCAAGAAAGGGAAAGAAAGGTCAAGATTACGAACGATGAGGCACCTTTTGAGCCTAGAGAACTTCTTGAGGCAATGACGTTTACATCTGGCTGGGCTCGTCCTTGACCGGCTCGGGTGAGGCGTGGCCATTGGGAGCGTCGACGTCCTCGACCTTGGTGTCAACGTCACGGTCGTCGCCACGGGTACGCTCGCGGTCGTCGTCACGGTCGCGGCGGGGGCTGCGCTCGCGGTCACGGTCATCGCGGTCCTTGCGGCGGGAGTCGCGGTCGGGAGTCGCTGAGCGGCGGCGGGGTGAGCGCGAGCGTTCGCGGTCGCGGCGAGGGGAGCGGCTGCGACGGTCGCGGTCGCCACGGTCGCTGCGGTCACGGCGTGGGCTGCGGGAACGCTCGCGGTCCGAGCGACGACGGGGAGGCGAGCGCCGCTCAGGGCGCCAAGCTGAAGAAGGAGGGTGCTTAGCCCACTGGAAAAGGAGGTTGAGTCAGTATCTGTCTGTTATCCTAGTTTGATGTGAACACCAACCTGTACACGGAGCCGCGAACCCTCAAAATAATGGCCATGCCTAGAATCGCTCAATTAGATGCTGTGAAATCATATCGTTCACAAGCGCTTACATTTCATAGTGAGCATCGTCGGCGTCCCGGGACGAGCGAAATTCGACGAAGGCGTAGCTGGGGGCGACATGGGTTGAGCGACGGGACGAACAAACGGTAACGTGGGTTCGAGCGAGCGAATCGAGCGTCAAGCGCGCAAGTCGTGTTCGATCGTACTTGGAAACGTGGTCGTGCGTATCGCAACGTGAAGAACGACGGAAAACTCGACTCGGACGGTCGTATCGTGTGTGGCGCCAACTCGTGCGTGAAGCGACTCGACCAGCCAGGGAACGCGGGGACGGGCTGAAAAATGTCAAGAAAATGAACACCTACGGGTTCGAAGTCGTATGGGCGTTGCGTGGCGCAGGGACGTCGCAGCGGATCAGAGGGCCATAGCTATGCATAAAGTCAGTAATAGCAACAATGACGCGTATCCCTACAACTGACCGTTCAAACTCGTGAGCAAGGTCACGAGCACGGGTAGAGGGGTGGAAGCCAGTAACGTAGAGGATACGCGGCATAGTGGCGGAATGTCGATGATGACGGCGGGAAGCAAGTGAGAACGTTGACGCGCGCGAACCAGACCGTCGCGTGGCGTATTTTTCGTTATTTGTCGTCACCGGCCCGACGCCTCCGAGCGTTTATTTATTCTCTTCGGCGGCTGCGCTCTCTCCGAGTTGCTGCTCGGTCCTCGTCGACGAAGCCGGCCCTACCTCCTGCTAGTCTGAAGTGCTGGTCAAAATATATGTCTGAGACTCAATGAAGTGCCTCCCATGCCTTCATCACTGCGAGCAACGACCCATGACACCGGTACCCTTCCAATTGCCGCGCGGTCATCTCATAACTATCCGGACTACCGACATTCCCTCCTCGGGGTACGTTTGTTACAACGTGAAGTGGTATTACCAGCAAGTTCGCCAGCCAAGATGTCGGAAGGAATACGCAAGGCGTGCTGGCCTGAGATGTCTCAAAGCTGAAGTCCAGAAACGCTGATGGGCGGTTGAGCTCCCAGGCCAGGACTTACTTACAGTCCAACTCACTGTGCTCGTCCCAGACATGTCGGACAACATTTATAAGACCACGCACGAATGGTCGACATCCCCATCGAATATCAACGCTCTCGACTACAATGTCCAACCTTCGCCACATCGACTACCACGCCCACGGCCTCTCTCTCGGGGACTTCAACGACGCCCGCTGGCTTGCTCTCACGAAGCTCGCGCGCCTCATCCCCTACTTTGTTCTCTACTCGCTTATTGTCGTAATCTTTGCCGCCTTTGTCCGCCTTGTCCGCCATTTGCGACGTCGCACTCGTCGCAAGAGACTCGACGCCGAACATCAGAGCCTGGAGATCACCCGTCTTCAACAGCAACTCGCTGCCAAGGATCGTCAGTCTCACGTCCTCAGGCACACAGGCAACCGCAACTACACTCGCATGGTCGATGCACGCGCTGCTCAACGTCGGACGCAGGCACAACTCACCCAGCACCAGATCAGCGCAGCCCTTACTGCTCATCGGCACGCCTTTCAGCTCGCGGCCCTTCAGACCTCTCGCGCTGCCTCCGAGATGGCATCCGCTGCCCAGCTTGTCACGCAGTCTCAGATGCTCGATGCTCAGATTCACGAAGCTCGTCGCCATGTGTTCAAGGCTGCCGCCGAGGCCGCTACTCAAGTTGCCGTCCGCATCGCGGTTTCCGCTCAGCTTGTTGACCAGTCTCGTCGCCGCTCATATCAATCTGCTGCTTCCGGTGCCGCGCGCATAGCCGCGCGCAAAGCTTCTGCTCTCGAGCTTGCCGAACAATCTCGTCGTCATGATCAGGAGCTACTGGCCGCACGTCGGGTTACATTCATAGCCGTCGCTCAGGCCGCCGCGTCCGTCGCTACCAACAAGGCTCTCTTGGCCCAGCTTACTCTCTGCCAGTCCCAGCTCCGCGACAGTCAAGCAGCTCAATTGACCGCGCTCCAAGCTCTCGGTGTGAACTCCTTCGAGGAGGCCATCCACAACAAGCGTATCTGCGACAAGGAGCTCACTCAGACCAAGCAACACGGGAAGGCGCTCGAAAACCAGACTGCGGTCCTCAGGCTTACGTCCGGCATCATGGAGGTCACCCACGCCGAGGAGATTGCCGCGAAGGATCATCAGCTTCGGACACTCCACGAGCGCTCAGACGAGCAGGCCATCGCTCGCGCGGCACACCAGGCGGAGGAGCAGGAGCGTGAGGCTCAGCTTACATGTGCGTACTCCGTCTTGTCGCTGATTGCTCGATACTGACCTTTGTCCTAGCGGCGCTTGCTTCCCGCACCACGGAGCTCAAGTCTCTTCTGCAGCGCTCCGACAAGCAGACCCGCGCATACGCAGCTGAGCGGGCGGGCGCACAGGAGCGCGAGGCGAGCCTCTCTGGTGAGTAACTTGATCGCTCTCGTATCCTGACATGTAGCTGACACCTCATCCAGCCGAGCTCTCTTCGCTCTCGACCGACCTCAAGTTTGCTCATGAGGAGCTCGAGGCCGTCAACATCGAGTGCGCTACGTACCAAGAGAAGCTGCAGGCCGCTGACGCCCTTGCCGACAAGCGTGAAGCGCGCATCACTGTGCTCAAGGCTAACGTTCAGGAGCTCGGAGCTTGCGCGTCCAAGCTCACCGACAACTACGAGGAGCGCCTTCGCATCGCAGGCCAGCATGCACGCGACCAGGATGAGACCATCGCTTCTTTGCGCGAGCGGCTCAACGAGCTTCAGTGCGCTGCCCGTCCCACGGTGTCTCGGCCCGATGATGGCCTTCCCTCGCCACCTCCTAGTCCCGCAGCTCCTTCATGTTCTACGCCCTCCGACGACGGCCTCGACCCGAGCTGCACCTCCATCAACGACGAGGACGAGGACCTTCCCATCACAACGCTCACTCGACTCCCGCCGCCGCCTCCCGTAGACGCCCGCAACCGGCGCTGGATCGGCCCGAGTCTCCGGCGCGGTGTTCTCATCTGCGGCGTCTTCTCTGGCTATGGCCCTCCTCTCGTCGACAAGCCTTCTCCCGAGCGTAGACTCGAGCTCATCATCGACGACATTGGCGATGTGGGTCTGCCTGGTAACCTACCTGAACTTCCACCCTCGGCGCTGCCGCCGCCTCCGCCGTCGCCCAAGACGTATCCGCGCCCGAAGACGCCGCATCGGTTCCGGAGCAGGCTGCCGAACAAGCACTGGACCGACTTCTTGCCTGAGGACTCGGACCTCGCGACGTTCTGAATGCCACAATCTACTACACACCACGCTCGCTTCATCGCATACTTCCAACACGCTCTCGCATCCGTTTACCTCTTCTCTCTCTTTTCATCTCTCGGTAAGCTTTACCTAACGTTTCTTTAACTTGCTTCCGCTGACCATACACCTCGCAGATCTCTACCACGCGATATACACGCCGCGCTCGTCTCTATCTCTCTCCAGCTATCTGCCTTGCATCATCGCTGTCCCACAATCGATCTCTCTCAGAGTGCGTCCTCTTCCGATCTTATCTGACGATTGTGTCCTGACACTGTCTGCAGTTTATAATGCTCTATACATCGCCGTCCGGCGCACACAAGCTATCCGCACTCCCGCAATCCTCGCTACCTTGGATACCCGCGCCGCCGCTCAACACACGCGTGCTCACCGCCTTGAGCCGGCGCAAACGGCTCCGCGTACTTTGGCCAAGGTGCGCTACATTCTCTTTAGCTAACTCTTGAGCACTGTCTGACTGGTCATTACAGTACCGGGCTCGTCCTCGACTCAGCGCTAGCGCTGCAGTTCGCCGCCCGTTGCCTTCTATTGGGCTTCTCACGGCGCCTTCCTTTTTCGGCGCCTCTTCGCCGCTTGCGGCCGTGCTTTCGCCTCGCTCTCGCGCTTCCCTACTGTATCTGCATCATACCCTTCCCGCATCGCTGCCACAGTCTGTTCTCATGTACTCTACTCATATACCGGGTTCAGCGAGGCGTGTTTGGACTTTGGTCGGGGGTGGGGATGCGCCCCTACTTCTTGCCTGAGTTCAGACTCGCTGAGCGTGTTCGTCTAGAGTCGACTGGCGCATCGGTCGATTCTGGATGGATGGCCCGGTGGTCTCGTTCCGCGCTTACTTTCATGTTGTCTCTGTTCATCATGTACAACTATTGCTGGTCATCCTTCTACCTTCATAATTTTCGGACATAGCCCAGCAACTTGCCGTCCACCATACAAGAAACTACGTGGGGCGCGGTGCTACGTATGCGTACCATAAGAAACGTGGGTATGGACCCATGCCGAGCGCGAGTTAGGCCCCGCCAGGGCCAGGTATGCACTGGGGAACGGCACGCAGTGCACGGACACCCTATCTGCAGATAGTTGTGTACCGGTCGTCCCATCACGACAAGGACATCGACGCATAATTTTATGACACAGACTTAAACTCAAGCACCTGTAGTTCGAGGACCGAACGGGAATGGACATAGAATTGCACAAGAGGACGAGAGTACACGTGTCATACGTTATGTTCAAGAGATACAGGAGGGGAAGGGGAAATATACTCAAATGAAGACACATGACCGTGCAACGTTCAAACCCCATCGTTTGACAGGAACGCACGCACTTCTCAAGCGCCAACTCATCCGTTGAATAGACGGAAAGGACCCATCCTTCTGGGCCCTTCACCAGAACCGGTGCAGGGTAGATGCCCGAAGCACTGCCGCCGCCCGGGCAGAAGAGGCCGTGTAGGGTACATCGAGACACACGAAGCAGAAAGAAGGGGAAGGGAGGGAGAACGATGTCCTATTGTACGAGACGACGACGATGGAAACGAAGGGCTCCAAGCGCGCGGAAAAGCTGCAGTGTACACAATCAAAAGCCAAATAATGCTCAACAGAGCGTCGGTCTCGGCCTCGGGAGCACTCTCCTGCGCTCGTCCATGGCTCATTCCTTCTTCAATGTACCGATGGCGAATAACATAGGGGGTCATATACCCAGCGTGGCAAAGCATACACCGACCTGTCATATTACGTGTACCGGTCGACAGCTGTTCAGACCAGATTAAGCGCATCTGACGAGGAAGCGAGACTCAAGCGCTGAGGCTGTCCGACAGCTTCTGCGGGTACACGTATTTATAGTCGACCGCTGCGCTACTGTATGCGCCCGATCATCCTTCGTCTTCGACATGGACACAGACAGCCAGTTGACTCTGCAGGAGCCCGATGCAGGTGGGCTAGCGCTTTCGCCCACTGAGGCTCGTCTTGCACTCTTCAGATCGCTCATCATGCTTACAGCAGGCGCGAGGACTGGACAGAAAGACAGGTTCGAGACATGTACCTCGGCTTTAATCTGGCAGTCGGGGCTGGTCTGGCGTTCGGGGGAGTTTGTCGACCTAGGCCTCTCGGACGACGCTCGCTCGCTCGTACATACAGGCAAGTTGCTCAGCCGCCCCAAGAGAGGGTTCGGCCAGACACACAAATGGACGGAGCTCTTCGTCCTTCTCTTCGACAATTATCGTGCGTCTAGATACCGATCACTCTGTTCTTGCCATGAGTACTCATTCATAACCAGTGGTCATCACTGAGCCTCGTGAGGAATACGGTCTCATCAAATACCACGTCACACGTCATCCCATACCGCTCGAACTCTTGACGACGACAAACATCGCGCACCCGCCGATTCAGCGCGGTGCCGGTGAGCCGAGTCCCAAAGTACTGGCTACTTTAGGCAGCCGGCTCCGTTCCGGCGACGACACTCTTGTATATCCGTGGGAGATTACCCACGTCGGCCGAGGTGGACCGTGCGCCCTTTTCGCGCAGAGTGAAGAGGCGCGGGCGCAGTGGAACGAAAGGCTGTCCGAGGCGCAGAGCTTGCGAATAGCTACTCAGGAAAGGAAGAAGGTTTTCGATATCAAGCCGCTGAGCGGCGACTTAGGCGCCGGCGCACCTATCACCGGACGAGTGACGTGCAGCCTAGCATTCAGTCCCAAGGCAGATGAGCGCGTGCATATCATCTTTGGCGGTGACGAAGGCGTCTGGACTGGCATTCAAGATGATCCCTCGAGCATCCATCGCGTCCTCAACGTGAAGATGGTCACACAATGTGCCGTTCTCGAGGACTTTGACGTGTTCATCGTCTTGGCAGATGGAGCTCTATCTGCATACCCTCTCAATGTGCTCGTTCCAAGCCGCTTGCCCCAGAACGACGTAACTTTCGCGCCGTTGAGGCTGGGCGAGGACAAGGTTGTGTGCTTCTCTGTGGGTCAAATACTCGATCGCACGCTCCTGGTGTATGCGTGGAAAAAGAGACATGGCAGCACATTCCGCGTCCTCGAAGCCATTCCGTTGAAAGAGACTGCATCGCTGATGAGTGCCATCGACGGCGGTGCTCAATACGGACTGGACGAGCGCTGCTTTCGCGTGCATAGGGATCTATCCTTCCTTTCAATTGCCGACTGCTATGACTTGATGTTCGCACATGCACGCGTCGCAGTGTTACACCAGAAGGGATTCCAGATCGTGGATCCACTCGTGGGTGACCGCAGTGTCACGATCCCGCTAGGCCCACGCGACAAGATGGACAAGGAACTCGCGAAGCGGTGTGACACCTGTCGGCCGTTGCAGATGTTGAGGACGAGTAGGAACGAGTTTCTACTCTGCTACGAAGGTATGCATAATGTCTGTCACCTCTCCACATACAAGCTCGCTGACGTGTGTCTGGTAGAGTTCGGACTATTCGTCGACCGTGACGGCGACCCTGTGCGCGACAAGCCGATGATGCACTGGCAAGGCAAAGCAGAGCAGATTGCCTGGCACCCGCCTTATGTGGTCACCTTCAACAACCGCTTCATTGAAACTCATAATGTCGAGACCGCGCAGCTTGCGCAGATCCTTCGGGTCGAAAACACGCGTGTAACATGGGATGGACGGGGTACTGCACGGCCGTCGCCGAAAGCGCCCGCTGAGGGTCGCGCGTGGGGGTTCGATTCCCAAATCCGCATACATGGCGTGAGGCGTCATGCACCGCCTGAGTCCTCGCCTGGCCCTTGCGCGGTCCCTTCTGTGCCAGATGCGCAGTACGTCTTTGCGCTCGTACCTAGAGTCAGGGAAAGGCGTGAAGGTGAAGGGGCGTCGTTTCGTGTAATGCTCTGATGACCGTCCATAGAAATGTGATGATTCTCGCGAAGTTGTTGGAATTTTGTATCTCTTTGAGTGGTTCTTTGTCCACGACCCAATATCTTAAACGTTTTCTCGTGTTGTTTTTCATGTGGTATCCTGGTATTTTCTTCCTGAGGAAAGGTACACCATAAGCAGTAGGAATGAGTGCCCAATGATTCGCAAGCTCATCGATTCTGTAGAGGGCTAGAAAGAGTTGGACGGGCATGGCAGTCTACTTCGGTGTTAAGCCAGATGACGTAGGGACGAGATGCAACCGGACTCACGAGCATCCGTTGGTGAGATCACCAGTGAGAGGTCTGGGGCGGATCGGAGTAGAGATCGATGTGCACTGATGCTGGAACTGGAGGAGCGATACCAGTACCTTATAGAGTACGCTGATGAAAGAGGGGTCATTCAGCTCCCTCGCTTTCTCACGATACAGGGGAAGAATGGCCTACAAGGCCAGTGCAAAACAGAACGGATGGTCAGCTTCCATAAGTAGCCGAAAGTAGGGCACGGTGGACTGTCTGAGCATTGGGAACAAAGCATGCGCTTGTTGTGCGGCTCCCTGACCCTGATCCTGCCTTCCTTCTCATATGGGCGACTGGGAGCTCATGAACAGACGATAGTAGACAGCCACCCATCAAGCAAGTTGCCCCGACGCATCGCTATCGCAAGTGGTTCGCTGATCACAACAATGGATGTTCTGTCAAGTCATGACTGTAGTCCGAATCGTGGTTGTAGAGTAGCAGGCACGCGCTCATAACTACGGACACCAGAATAGGCTCGCAAGTTGCTTGTCTGCCTCTGCCTCTAGAGGAAAGGTAGAGACGAACAGCTGAAGTCGCGGACTCCACGTTTCCGCCATCCGACCCCAGGAGCTCCACAGTGCCTTGCGATACTCCCAATGTGAAGGAAGCCAACCTGCACATTCCCAATCAAGAACCGCAGTAATCTCGAGGCTCTCGCGGTCGAACAACATGTTGTGAGGTGCAAGATCGCCATGCGTCATAACAATTGGATGAGCAATCGCGTGCGATACTGCAACATCCGGAGGGAGGCCCTCCAAGGGCTGGAAACAACGCAGTGCAGCGTTGAACGATTGTTCGTCGGAGAACAGGCCAAAATGATCACTGGGTAGACGGTGGTCGTAGATAGAACCACCATCAACAGCGCAAATGGCCGATCCATATGGCGTGGGCAATCTGCGTAATTGTGCTAAGAACGGCGCGAGCTGCTTGACGATGTGATCTCGAGCATTGTCCTCGAGAGAGCCCCAGACGTCGTCCAATACGCATCCTGGCGCGCGAGTCATGATGATATAATAGTTGTCAGACCACGGCCAGCACCAGCTACGCCATGGGCGGGGTACAGGTATCGTCGTATGGGCTCGGACAAAACGCATCGCCGCTATCTCGGAACGGGCTATTGCGCTCTTTTGACCCAGAGCCAGCGGCCGATCGTAGCTACCGCCAGATCGTCAGTATGCCTCAAACCTCACGCCAGAAGTGACTATACTCACCGTTCCATAGACGAGACATCAAGGAGTAGTAGCGACACTTACCGGCCGCGATGCGCGGGCTCAACCAGGACTCGTACCACCGGCGAAGGAAGGGCGTTTCGCGACGTCGCTTCTCGATACGTTCGCGTAGTAACCGACGTCTGGCCTGTCTCTCATCATCTTCAGTCAGCATCCTGTAGGTTATCCCCAACTGGTGCCTTGTTGGCGGTTACTCTCGTCGGCGTGGTTGTGTGTTGTGGTCAACTTCTGTGGTGAACGATCCCCCGCAATCACGGCAGACACCATCACTTCCCACGTTCTGAGTCTTTCGTCGTCTTGTCACTGTGTAGGCAGCAAAGAGCAAGCGCAACCGCGGGTTGCCGAGTGAGCAATACGCGGTAGCAGCGTAACGGCCAGGTTCAAGTCTGAGCGATCCGAGCGCTGACTGGTTACGGTGGCGGGCCACCACGCGCGCCGCGGTACGCCGGTCCGCGCTAACCCTAACCCAAAATCGTTCGCGAGCTGAATTGGAGTAAGTGCTTAGGTTTTAGAGCTGGTTGCAGATGCCACACCGCCCGACCCTCTACACGGAGAGAGCGACTTCACAACCTCCGCGCACGCGGGGATGATATTGAGCGCCGGGATGGCTCGTTCGGGCCTCAACGGCTACCGTTAGTGGCGCGCGGCGGTAAGGTTCTTTAGGATCATAACGGTACCTTTCTTCCCTTCTGAGAGTGCGGTTTCGGTACACCGTCCTTGTCCTGAGTTCGAGAGTTACACATCGCGACAATTGGCTACTTCGTGCGGAATAAGCCACTCGCAAAACAGCCTGAGTGAGGATTGGCAGTCGATGCCGCTGTGGCATATCACGCTGCGTGGGGAGCAACTCTGCGCGCGTAGCAGCAAGACGGGTGGCCTGCTATCGTTGTGCAAGCAGCTGCGACGTTCAATCGCAGCTCACCAAAACGCGCACGACATGGATAAGCGATGATCGGCCTTGTATCGCGAGTCAAACAAGTGCTCGCAAGCAAGTACCCCGCGGTGAGGTGTCTCCAGCCAATTCAGTACACTACATTTTGTATCTTCCCCACTGGCGCCTCCCAACCACCGCTCAAACGCTCAACTCAGCCCTCACCCTCCCGCCCTCCTCAATAACCTTCCTCAGCTCGGGCTCCCCAAGCGCAGGCTCGACCCACTCCCGCACAAACGCGTCCACCTGCTCCGGCGCGCGGCCGACGAACGACTGCGGGTCGAGCAGCGCGGCGAGCTCGGGCTTGATGGGGTCGAAGTACGGGTGCTCGGCGATGCGCTGGATGAGGTCGTTTTGGAGGCCGAGGTGTTTGACTTGGTGCGCTGCTTGGTGCGAGAGGACCTATAAGGGCGGGATGGGGTGAGTTTAGTTTATAGGAAGGGAGGAGGAGGGAGAGGGAGAGGGAGAGGGGACGTACGCGAATATGCTCGTGCGCCTCCTGCCTATCCCCGCCCTTCTTAACCATAGCCATAATAACATTCTCCGTCGCCATAAACGGCAGCTCCTCCCTGATCCGCCGCTCGATGACCTTCTCGTACACCACGAGCCCCTCCATCACGTTCTGCAGCGTCGTGAGCACGACGTCGGCCGTGAGGAACGCCTCGGGGAGCGTGATGCGGCGGTTGGCCGAGTCGTCGAGCGTGCGCTCGAACCACTGCGTCGCGGCGGTCATGAGCGCGTTTTGGTGGAGGACCATGAGGTGGCGCGAGAGCGAGCAGATGCGCTCGGAGCGCATGGGGTTGCGTTTGTAGGCCATGGCTGAGGAGCCGATTTGGGTTGACTCGAAGGGCTCTTCGATCTCCTGCGTACCCTCCATCAGCTTCTCTCATCCTGACACAGCACGTATGAGGACGTACCTTGAGGTTCGCGAGCAGCCTGAGATCAGTGCCGATCTTATGCGCCGTGGCCCCGAAACTCGCGAGCGGCGCGAGCGCATCGATGTCCACTTTGCGCGTATACGTCTGTCCGCTCACAGGATACGCGAACTCGAACCCCATCAGCTCCGTCACCCTCTTATCCAACAGTTCAACCTTCTCATGGTCCCCATCAAACAGCGCCAAAAAAGACGCCTGAGTACCAGTGGTGCCCTTCACGCCGCGGAACCCGATATCGTCGCGCGCGCGCTTGATGTTGCGCAGGTCCATGAGGAGCTCGTGCAGCCATAGGCTCGCGCGCTTGCCGACGGTCGTCAGCTGCGCGGGCTGGAAGTGCGTGAAGCCGAGGGTGGGGAGGGACCGGTATTTGATGGCGAAGGCGGTTAGGCGGGAGATCACGAGGGCGAGCTTGTGGTAGACGAGGGTGAGGGCGTGGCGCAGGAAGATGAGGTCTGCGTTGCTGGGGAAAGGTGTGAGTTTGGGTTTGGGAGGAGGGAGGGTGGGCTTACTCGGTTACGTAGCAGGATGTGGCACCGAGGCTGCGGAGGGAAGGTCGTTAGTTGATGATCTAAGTACAGGACAGACAGGCTTATGGCTATGACTAGACAGTACATGTCCAAAAGCAGACGACACGACGCCAATAGGCGCCTCTGTGTACAAGCGCAACTTGAGGCAAATAAGACACAGGACGCCAAAGCCGAAACGCGTCGCCGAATAACCCCGAAAGCGAAAAGCGACGCACTGGATGATACCCGCAGCGGCAGGCGCGACCTGCCCAAACGTATGAACATGCGCCATAACATCGTGCCTCCTCTTCTTCTCCTCCTGCGCAGCGATCTCAAACTGCTCCGGCGTCAAGTTCTATTCACAAACAAGTTAAAGCTCGAGTTCAGAAGAATAGACCGAGAGGCGCGCGCACGAGGTTGGCCTTCATCTGGCTTAGAGCTTCGTCCGAGATGGGCAGCCCGAGCTCCTTTTCGGCGATGGCGAGGTTGAGCCATAGCTTGCGCCACGTCGAGAAGCGCATCTAGATTGGCGTTGAGAAGGTGATGGGAGGGCGGGGTTCTGGCGAGCATACCTCTGGCGAGAAGAGATGGGACATTTCCTTGCTCGCATAGCGGCTATCGGGGAATCAGATCGCGCGGCATAGTAGGCACTTAGTGCAATGACCTGGAAAGCGGCGTCTGGTACGAGTTGAGGGCCTCCATGGCGGTCTGAAGCAAAAGAGCGATCGAAGACGGAATAGATCTAATAGAGCGTGGGAAGACGCGCCCTGATCAGCGCGGAAGCAAGGAGAGCTCTGGCCGCGGCCGGGGTGCTGTGTTGTTCTCGCTCGCCCTTGTCCTGCTTGAATGTCGCGTCGGAGCTACGACTCGAACGTATACACCCACGAGCGCAGGATATCCAAGCATCGCGTCTCGGACGAGGATTTGTTCAAGTGACTATTGCCCTAATATACCTATTGGGACACTGCGCTGACTTTATCTGCGCAGCTATGTCCTTCGCGTAGCGTGCGTCCCACGTTTCCTCCCTACCGCGACTGTCTCTAATATATATATTGTATAGGCTCCTAGCATACCTGATCCAACCGCGCGCGCTACCGGCTACCACGCATGAGAGCGATCAGCCGAGGGAACAGGGCCACTCGTCCCGCATCTCCGGCGCGCTCTCCTCCTCGATCGTCTCCATAGGCGATTTGTTCAGCACGCGCGATGGGCCCAAGAGCGTCAAGTTCCCCAAGGAGCTCATCAAAGTCCTCGAGCAGCGACTCGAGAATATCGCCATGGGCCGCGACTCGTCGTACGTTTCCTCTCCACATCCACTATATAGTCAACGATGCTGACTTTGAGCTTCAAGATATTCCGACCAGCTGCTAAGACGCACGATGGCCGTATTCTACGGCCAATTCAAAGTCGAGTCCTTCAAGCGCCAGATGAAAGAGAACCGGAAGATCGAAGAGCTCATCCTCCTCTTCGCCACCCACGCGACGGGCATCCTGCGCAAGGACCCGGCGCTCGCGGGCGACGCGTGGAAGCCCGAGCTCAACTCGCATATAGCGCAGTTCGTGCGCCTGCTGAGGGAGGCGCTCAGGGGCCTGTCGCACGTGTCGACCGAGCTGACGGCGCGGCTGGATATGTACGCTGCGAAGCTCGCGCCGCCGGCGGGCGGGCAGAGCGATTCGGGGTACGAGAGCAGCAGCACCACGGGCAGGGATAGGGATTCTATTTCGAGCGTGGGCACGCCGGGGCTGAGTATGAACGTCAACGATATGAGTCTCGTGCTCGTCGTCGCCAAGCTCTTTGGCATCCGGACGGACTTGCTCCAGCGCGAGATCGAGAAGATAAAGTCTTTCTGCACAGAACGCGTGCGACTCATCATCTACTTCGAGATAATATATATACTGATATATCACAAATAGGCCGCTCTACTCGATCTCAAGACATGCCTGAAGAACATCGTCGCCGGCGAGCCCTTCCCCGGCTGCCGCGACGACTTTGAGTCCGAAGAAGCGTGGAACCACTGGAAGACGCTCGAGACGGCGCACCTCTCCCAGCTCATGGTCGTCCTCGTCCAATTCAACCCGCAACTCGCCAAATCCGCGCCCTCCGAGTCCACAATCTCAGCCATCTCCCCGCGCCCCGCCGCACGGCGCCCCAACTCGATCTACAGCGCCACCGGCCGCAACGGCTCGATCTCGTCTCGCAAGAGCCTGGCTATGAGTATACACGGGATCAGCGGGCTGGGGCGGCTGGCGGAGAGCGTGAGCGAGGCGGAGGCGGAGGGGTACGTGGATGTGGGCGAGGAGGTGCAGGAGAACGACGACGAGGTCGAGGCGGGCGCGCAGTTCACGTATATACCGCATAATCCGAGGAAGTATTATAGGCGGCTGCTGGAGTGCTGTCTCGAGGCGGATCTGGCGGCGCTCAGGGATCCCACGGTGCCGGACGACGATCAGGTGCGTCTCTTACCCTTTTCATGCTGAAGAGCGCGCGCTGATTGCTGCTTCAGGTATCATTGGGCATTCTGTCGGCGAACCATATCGAGCTTGTCAATGAGGTCGCGCTGAGATGGCGGATCGGGGGACCGTATCGCGCCGCGTGCTTCCTCGAGATCATCAAGCAGCTGTACGAGCGGAACGAGGTGCCCTTGGAATGCATACCCGAAGCGCTGTCCAACGTCGAGAAGGTGATCGGCGAGGTGCCCGTGGACAAGTGGCCTCAAGCTGACGTGCGCATCTATCCTCCCCTCTCTATGCCGCATTGTATTGACATTCGAATGTACAGGCGGAATACCTCATCACAGTCTACGGCTCGCTCGTCTCCATCTTCCTCGCCTCCGTCTACCACGCAATGGACAACATGCCCACGCTCAAACCCGACGACATATTCCCCTACATCGAGATCCTCGCCCAGATGCAATCCACCGGCCTCCTCGAGCGCTTCCAGGTCGACATGGACGCGCGCGTGCAGGACATCAACGCCCGCGTGCGCACGGTCACCGAGAACTGGTACGCCACAAAGTCGATCGAGCTCCAGGGGCGCAAAGACGCGGGCGTGAACCGCGCGCTGCCGTTGCTGTGGACCACGGACGAGGTGGAGAAGACGGCGAAGGCGCTCGATAAGCGGTTTCCGGACCCGCTGTTCGACGAGAGGTTGGATCTGTGCGGGCTGTTTGTGGAGGTCGCTGTGCCGTGTTTTCTGGCGGAGCTGGAGGGGGGCCGCAAGAGGCTGTTCGAGAGCGCGATGAATGGGCCGACGCCGGATGTGCCGATTCAGGATGTTTTTGCGCTGTATAGGAGGACGAGGACGTTGTTGGAGATGTTTGAGGGGCTGGTCAGGAAGTGCGTACCTTGCGTTCTTGGATGTATGGTTCTCGGCTGATGATTGAGCAGACCGCTCGAGTTTGATGTGGGGTTGTTCTTCGAGCCGTATGTCAGGCAATGGCTCGTCGAGACGGATAACAAGACGGGTCAGTGGGTGCAAGCTGCCATCGCGCAGGACAAGGTGCGTTCTCCTCGAGTATACGTCTAAACACGCGCTAATGCCCGTCGCTAGTTCGAGGCAGAGGGCACCGAGGGCCACAGCAGCTCGATCGTCGACCTCTTCGACTCCCTACGAAGCCCGATCAACTTCCTCCAAGACCTAGAATGGAACGACGCCTACCAAGACGCGCGCTTCTTCACCAGCCTAGCCAAGGTACGTCTCGTCGCGCGCTTCTTTAGACGCCCGAGCGCTAATCACGGGAGCCTAGACCATCAGCAAAGCCGTCGAGCAGTACTGCCGCTCCGTCGAGGACCTCTTCATGGCCGAGATGTTCCCGCGACCAACCGACTACCTCCAGCCGCAGAAATCTTCCGCGTGGCTCGAACGCGCCAAGCAGCTCGCCCAAGGCGAGAAGAAGATCGAGCCGTTCAACTTTGCGCCTGGATCCTGCGTCAAGCTCAACAACATCGAGGCCGCGCGGCGGTTATTGGATAACATGTACAACCAGATGGAGACGGACAAGTTGACGGATATCATCGAGACGCAGGCGCCGCCCGTGCCGAGCAAGGAGGAGCGGCAGCGGTTCTTGTTCACGGTCAAGGTTGTGCTGGCGGAGGGCTTGGTGCCGACGGACGGGAGCGTCAGCGCGCTGCTCGACACGTTCGTCACGCTCTCCGACGAGCAGGGCAACCGGTGGGCCAAGACGCGCACGATCTACGAGACGAACAACCCGCGCTGGGACGAGACGTTCGACCTGAGCGTCGACAAGCCGCTCTGGCTCATGGCGTCCGTCCGCGACCGCGCGCTCATCGGGAAGCACGACACAGTCGGGCGCGCGTACATCTACCTCGACCCGCAGCTGTACGGCGACTACCTCGTGCACGACAAGTGGTTCAACCTCGACTCGACCGGGCGCGTGCTGTTGCGGGTGAGCATGGAGGGCGAGAAGGACGACGCGCAGTTTTACTTTGGGCGCGCGTTCAGGAGTCTGAAGCGGGCGGAGGGCGACATGGTGCGGATATTCATCGACAAGATGAGCCCGTTCATCCGGCAGAATATCTCGCGCGCGGTGCTCAAGACGCTCATCAAGTCCGGCACGGCGGGGCTCGCGGAGGTCAACAAGGTCATGGGCAACGTCACCGCCTTATACCGCTCTGCGCTGGGCGCGGACAAGAGCGAGGTCCAGATCCCGCTGCCGTCGAGCGAGAAGCCGCGCTTCAGGCCCGAGGACCTCACGGACGTCGAGATCGAGCAGGCGATCGTGCCGCTGTTCGACTACTTCGACGCGAACCTGCAGACGCTCAACACGTACCTGAGCGACGCGACGAAGGAGATGGTGATGGTGCGGCTGTGGAAGGAGATCCTGGCGACGATCGAGGGGCTGCTGATCCCGCCGCTGAACGAGAGCCAGAGCGAGATGAAGCCGCTGAGCGATAAGGAGGTCGATATCGTGTTCAAGTGGCTGAAGTTCTTGCGGGACTACTTTTATGCGGGCGGGGAGGGCCCGGTGCCGCTGGAGGTGCTGCAGAATCAGAAGTATAGGGATGTGGTGTCGATCCGGCTGTACTATGACTGGCATACGTGCGTGTTTCGCTCTCTCTTTCGTCTTGTTGCAGCCGTGCTGACTGAGATACCAGGGATGCGCTGATGGAGGAGTGCGTGCGCATGATGCAGCAGACGCTCCGCGCCGCGCCGACGATCAAGAAGCGCGCGAAGAGCGTGTATCAGCAACGCAACCTGGGTACGATCAAAGATCGCAAGCGGGAGAAGAAGCAGGAGAAGGAGGTCAACAACGGCGAGACTATCCTGCGGATCCTCCGCATGCGGTATGTCGCCTTGCCGACTATACATGTGTGGCAGAAGTGCTGATCGTTTCTTATAGGAACGGGACTTCGGACTTCATCGCGCAACAGCTGCAGATCCTCAGTGCAATGCAAGCCGAGCAAGAACAGCGCGAACGCGCGAAGAACAAGATCGGCGGAAGCCGGAAAGTCCATCGACCGAAGCAAGCCAGCCAGATCCCCGCCGTCCCACCATTGCCCGAGGACCCTTCCGCATAGACTCTTCTGCTCCTTTTGTCCGTGTACCATGTATGCTATGCCCTGTCTGTCATGGAGGAGAGAAACGATATACCACTCTGCGCACTCACTCACCTAATACCTATCCGCCTTCAATTACCCCTTTGCTTCTCACTTTCCATGCTTACTTTCGTCGATTGTCGTTTGCTATCTGACTGGCTCGCGTTACGATTGTATATCCCTTTTGTGTTTATGTCCGTTTTTTTTGCTCGTGGAACCCGCGGACTTCTCTTGACTGAATGCGTACTTATGAAGAATTGCATGAGGGAATGCTCGATATAGTTTGTTAGTTGCGATTTCAGGGACTCAACACACCTACTTACAGAGGGAGAGAACCGTTTTACGTCGGGCCGCGCGCGAGAGAGCACCTAGGTTAGGGTTGCAGCGTCGCGGGCGCCGCGGAGACGCGGCGCGGCGCGATGTTGACCAGCAACAGCGATGGGCACATTGTGTGTCGTGAAATCTTCTACACACATCACATTGCAGGCTCAATCTTGACATCTACATCTACATCTCACTTTTGTAACACAACAATCTCGACCGTACTCTATCAGATCGAGATAACGCGCAACCCCGCAGGTGGATCTGCCGATCCCAGCTCAAATCCAACGTACTCCTGCATACAGACGGGGCGATAGATCCAGACCTCGCCCTCTGCCATTGTAGCATGCGGTACTGTGGACACTCTTGGCGGATTCGGGTTTTGCCCCACGATGGTGAGGTCTCCCAGTTCGGCAGGTGTAAGGAAGCTTCCATCGGATACGGGGATCCTACAGCCATCGATGAGTTTCATCCTGACACGAGAGGCTATACATGATACAGATAAGACTTACGAGGGAATACAGTCCTTCACGATGACGGCGGTATGATCTGGGGCTCCGATAGTCGACCATTGACCCATCCTCTTTACGCGTGCGAGGCGCCACTCGACGATGTCTCCCCGCCGTACACGGGTGTCGCCGCCACGCCAACGACCTTGTCCGGGCTTGCCACAGTAGATGAGGTGTCCGTGGCAGCGAGAGATGCTTGGTACGGGTGGCTGATCCGGACATTGCTCTCTCGCAAGCTCGAGCCCTTTGTAGGCTATATCCCAGCACTCGCCACGCCACACCTTTTGCCCGCTTGCGACATGGCTTTCTGCGAATGAAGCGATGATCTCTCCATAGGTGTCGTGAGCGGCGACGAGTGCGTCTCCTGACATGGGCGGAGGACGAAGAGTGTACCAAGCTTCGCGTCGGATGCGGTAATCGTCGGGCGAATGAGGACCAGACGGGTATGTCACCCGGAAGTAGCAGACGCTCATGTCTGCAAAGATGATTCCTGAATGTAGGACCGTGGTGTCACTGCTGGGGAAACTCCTGAAAGCACCACTACCGCGTATTTGAGCATCAGGACCGGAGTGCATAGTCGGCACGGGCGATGAGGTGTACCAGTCATCACCAGGGCCCCATATCGTATCTGCAGAGAAGTAGTGGGCGAGATCGGCTGCAGTAGAGCCGTGTGCAGTGCTGGCCGGGTACGACATCTGGAGTTCGGCCAGTGGGTCGCCACCTGGTGTAGCAGGTTTGTGCACCGAGGTTTCCCTGTTGGGTGCGCTCGGCCGGGTATTATAGTTAGGTTTGGGCTACGATGCGGAGTGGACCTTCAGCGGACCGAAGATAAGAAAGAGGTAGATCACTCACGGGGCCCGCAGGTGGTGGTGGCATGGCCCGTCGCGGAGGGGGGATCCCATTGCCAGATGGCGTTTGTGGTGATGTGTCGCTACGACGAGGAGGCATTGGCGGGGCCTGGACCAATGACTGTGATGAAGTCCTACGAGGGGGCATTGGCGGGGCCGATGACTGCGATGAAGCTCTACGAGGGGGCATCGGTGGTGCCAATGGTGCCGATGAAGTCCGACGGGGAGGCATGGGTGGCGGCACGACATCGGGAGCCACAGCGTTTGCAGCGGTAGGACGCCGAGGCAGAGCAGGCGTAATGGGAGGAGTTCCTATGGGGCTGGGCTCGCCCGATGGCTCGGCGTGCACAGCTGGTACAAAGGAGGAGATCGGTCGGCCGGTGAAGCGCGAGAAGAATTCGTCTAGCCAGCTGAAGAAGACTTGCTTGTCCTCGTATGATAGATTCGCCCAGTCGATGCGATCGGGTTCAGCCTCCTCATCGTCGTAACTCTCCGGTACGGGAGGAACGGGTTGTGCGCCATTACGAGGAGCTTGTGGTGGCGGAGGATGAAAGCGATTCCCAGGGCGCGGAGGATTGTATCCGAGATTGCTACTGGGTGTGCTCGAGTACTTGTCTTTCGTGGAAGTGTATCCTTCCCCTGCACGCCTCTTCAGATCTGAGACTAGTTTAGTCAATGAACATGTAGATGACTGATAACACCGAGTAACATACCTGCGAAGGGGGCCATGAACCTCGCGTAGTGACACAGACGCTCAGAAGTACCTCAACTCGGTACGATCAGGCTAAGTATCGCTGATAGTGCTCAACGCCGTGTCCGAGTTGTGGATGGGGGTCAGTGGAGTGGACAGTCGGAGTACTTGGCCCTTTGGGCGGTCGCGGACGCACGTAGAACACCAGATGGGTGGTGGTGAGAGGCAACGCCGGTATGTGGCCGCATACTGGCCGCATACCGATTCCAATCCTGATGTATACGTACTTACCGTCGTTGTAGGATGACGGCTTTGTATAGAGAAGCCAGTCCATGCGGAAATCCCGCGCCGTGTCTGGCGCGGAGGATATCTGAATGGCAAGTCAATTGCCTTCCTGGGAGCGCATTTACCGGAATATCACACGGGCACACGTCTAGAAGCGTAGCAGAACGGATCGATGCGATGGTAACAGGTACATGACAGACGGAGACAACATGAAAGTAAGCGCGGAATGAGACCACCGGGCCATCCATCCAGAGTCGACCGATGCGCCAGTCAACTCCAGACGGACCCGCTCAGCGAGTCTGAACTCCGGTAAGAAGCAGGGGCGCATCCCCACTCCCGACCGAAGGCCAAACACGCCTCGCTCAACCCGGTATATGAGTGGAGTACATGATAGCAGACTGTGACAGCGATGTGAAAAGGGTATGATCATGATGCAGATACGGAAGCGCGAGAGCAAGACGAAAGCACAGCCGCAAGCGGCGAAGAGGCGCCGAAGAAGGAAGGCGCCGTGAGAAGCCCAATAGAAGGCAACGGGCGGCGAACTGCAGCGCTAGCGCTGAGTCGAGGAGGAGTCCGGTACTGTATTGACCAGTCAGATAGGTGTCCACCAGGAAGTTGAAGAGGGTGTGGCGTACCTTGGCCGAAGTACGCGGAGCCGTTTGCGCCGGCTCAAGGCGGTGAGCACGCATGTGTTGAGCGGCGGCGCGGGTATCCAAGGACACGAGGGATGCGGATGTGCGGGTAGCTTGTGGGCGCCGGGTGGCGATGTATGTAGCATTATAGACTGCAGAACATGTTGGTCAGCGCGAGACAACCAGGCGAAGTGAGAGACGACGTACTCTGAGAGAAATGTGCAAGGAGATAGAGATGAGAGATGGAAACGAGCGCGGCGTGTATATCGCGTGATAGAAATCTGCGAGACGTATGCATGGTCAGCGAGGGAAGGACAAGAGAAGGCGAGTGAAGCTTACCGAGAGATGAAGAGAGAAAGAAGAGAGAAACGAATGCGGGAGCGTGTTGCAAGTGTGTGTGATGAAGCGAGCGTAGTATGCTGCGTGTTGCGGCGTTCAGAACGTCGCGAGGTCCGAGTCCTCAGGCAAGAAGTCGGTCCAATGCTTGTTCGGTAGCCGACTCCGGAACCGATGGGGCGTCTTGGGGCGCGGGTACGTCTTTGGCGACGGCGGAGGCGGCGGCAGCGCGGACAGAGGAAGCTCAGGAAGGTTGCCAGGAAGGCCCACGTCGCCGATGTCGTCGATGATGAGCTCGAGTCTGCGCTCGGGAGAAGGCTTGTCGACGAGAGGAGGGCCATAGCCAGAGAACACGCCGCAGATGAGAACACCGCGCCGGAGACTCGGGCCGATCCAGCGCCGGTTGCGGGCGTCCACGGGAGGCGGCGGCGGAAGGCGAGTGAGCGTCGTTATAGGGATGTCGTCGTCCTCGTCATCAATGGAGGTGTAGCTCGGGTCGAGACCGTCGTCGGAGAGGGTAGAACATAGAGGGGCTGCGGGACTAGGAGGAGGCGAGGGAAGGCCACCATCGGGCTGAGCGGCCACCGTGGGAGCGGCAGCGCACTGAAGCTCGTCGAGCTGCTCGCGCAAAGAAATGATGGTCTCATGCTGGTCGCGTGCATGCTGGTCTGCGATGCGGAGGCGTTCCTCGTAGTTGGAGCTGAGGTCTTTCGCGCAGGCCCCGAGCTCCTGAACGTTAGCCTTGAGCACAGCGATGCGTGCCTCGCGCTTGTCGGCAAGGACGTCGGCGGCGTGAAGCTTCTCCTGGTATGTAGCGCACTCGATGTTGACGGCCTCGAGCTCCTCATGAGCAAACTTGAGGTCGGTCGAGAGCGAAAAGAGCTCGGCTAGATGAGGTGTCAACCACATGTCAGAATGCGAGAGCGATCAAGTTACTCACCAGTGAGACACGTCTCGCGCTCCTGTGCGCCCGCCCGCTCAGCTGCGTATTTGCGGGTCTGCTTGTCGGAGCGTTGTTGAAGAGACTCGAACTCCGTGGTGCGGAAAGCAAGCGCCGCTAAAAAGAGGGTAAAAAACGAGGGTCAACATCGAGCAATCCATGACAATACGAGTTACGCACATGTAAGTTGAGCCTCACGCTCTCGTGTCTCTGCCTGGTATGCTGCGTGAGCGGCGGCCTGCTCGGCCGAGCGCTGCTGAAGAACGTGAAGTTCATAATCCTTCGCGGCGAGCTCCTCAGTGTGAGTAACCTCCATGATGCCGAACGTGAGTTTGAGGACCGCCGTCTGGTTTTCGAGCGCCTTCGCGTGCTCCTCGTCGCAGATACGCTTGTTGTGGATGGCCTCCTCGAAGGAGTTCGCACCGAGAGCTTGAAGCGCGAGAGACTGAGCTGCTTGGTTGTCGCGGAGCTGAGACTGGGTAATGGCAAGCTGGGCCAAGAGAGACTTGTTGGCGGCAAAGGACGCGGTGGTCTGAGCGACGGCTATGAATGTGGCCCGACGTGCGGCCAGAAGCTCTTGGTCATGGCGACGAGACTGCTCGGCAAGCTCAAGAGTAGAAGCATTGCGAGCGGCTATGCGCGCGGCAGCGGACGCAGCAGACTGATATGTGCGGCGATGAGACCGGTCGACGAGCTCGGCGGAAGCCGCGTTGCGGAGGGCAACTTGAGCAGCGGCCGAGGCGGCAGCCTTGAGGACATGGCGACGCACATCGTGGAGCTGGGCGTCAAACAATTGAGACTGCGTAGCGAGTTGAGTAGTAGATGCCATATCAGAAGCAGCGCGGGAGGTCTGAAGGGCCACGAGCTGGAAGGCGTGCCGATGAGCAGCGAGCACAGCGTTGTTCTGGTGCTGGGTGAGCTGTGCCTGCGTCCGGCGCTGAGCAGCGCGGGCGTCGACCATGCGAGTGTAGTTGCGGTTGCCAATGCGCCTGAGGACATGGGACTGACGATCCTTGGCAGCGAGTTGCTGTTGAAGACGGGTGAACTCGAGGCTCTGATGTTCGGCGTCGAGTCTCTTGCGACGAGTGCGACGTCGCAAATGGCGGACAAGGCGGACAAAGACGGTAAAGATTACGACAATGAGCGAGTAGAGAACGAAGTAGGGGATGAGGCGCGCGAGCTTCGTGAGAGCAAGCCAGCGGGCGTCGTTGAAGTCCCCGAGAGAGAGGCCGTGGGCGTGGTAGTCGATGTGGCGAAGGTTGGGCATTGTAGTCGAGAGCGTTGATGTTCGATGCAGATATGGGCCATTCTTGCGGGGTCTTATAGATGTTGCCCGACATGTCTAGGACGAGCATAGCGAGTTGGACTAACAGTCAGTCCGGGCCTCAGTTAATCGTCACGTCTGGACTTCACCCGCTGAGACAGTCACTCGGCACTCAGCCCTTTCTTCAAACTGCCTGTAGAGGCAGAATAGGGTATTGAAGAGTAGATATGGCTCCATTGCGCCGAGTAGGAAATAACGACCCAGAGTCCTTCCTCACTGTGCCGCGACGTCCCATAGGCAAGGGCAGGGACTAAGCCAACTTGTCGATGGTGGCAGGGCTAAGCTCGGAACAATCCGGCCCGATGACCGGGGAGGTACATCGGCGATCGGCACAAAACCCGAGGCCTCTCCTTGACCGATGACGACGACGTGCTGTCCAAAAACATGGGCTGCTGTATACCCTTCATCGAGCAGCAAAGCCGTCCGTGAAGAGTCTGACGCTCGTAGCAATATGTGGGAACGCCTCAGCTGAGATGCGGTTCCCAAGAGAACTCAAGAAGTAAACGTACAGCCACTTGCGATTTCTACGCGCTCTACAGCTACGATACCTCTCTGTGCGGCTTGGGAACAGCACTTTCCGACTCAGAACTCTATGTGAAAACGTGTCCGCCCCTACATCTTGAGGACCCCTCGAGGTTGGCCATGGGATCACTGGCGCCTACGTAGACCTTCTTCAGCGCCCAAGGGATGCGGTATTTAGGTAGCACACAAAGTCCGACGCCTGCTGTCACCGCCTTCCCATCATCACTGACAACTGAGGCTCCCGATGTCTCATCCAGCTCATAAACGCCGTCTAACCAGACCCATGCCAGTCCCGGTCAAAGGGCCTCTGGAGGCAGCTCCGACCGTTACTGTAGCCTTGCCGGCCAACAATGATCAACTGGATGCGCCGTATACTACACCTTTCATCAAAGATGTCCGATACCTTGGTTCATACGACAAGGTCGAACAAGACTTGATCATAATCCCCGGTACGCCGACATGTCTGATTCGTCCTGCCTCCATCACTAACGTGAACGGGATGTATATATAGGATCTCCACGCATATGGACCCCACCTAGCGTCCCTTTTACCTTGAAGCCCGGGAAGGCCAAGGCGAACCGGCATCACCGCATAGATCCCACCGCGCGCGACTTGCATCTACTCTTCACGGCGGTCGATGTGATGGGCTCGCCCATATCATGGCCAGACGTCGACATTATCTCCAATCGCCGTGCCCTGCGCCTTCTTCTCAGCTGGGTGCATGGTTCCCGAGACGCATTCCGGATAGATCTGCAACCCCTCGGTGCCCGCACGCTCTTACTCTGCGAGGAGAAGATAGACTTCAGTCACCAGAATCCTGGATATGGTGTCGTATTCGAGAACACTGCGACAACACCTATGACTGGCACCGAGAGAGGGCTCGAGCATAGCCGTATCATCCAATACGTGAGACATACTCCCCATTATGCCGCCGGATGTACATGCTGATTCAAGCACGTCAATAGGACTTCATGGGGCTCAACATGGTCGTCCGCTACGAGGCAGACGCTCGCATGTCAACACTCGGGAGAGCCCCTGACTACGCCCCTGCCTTTACACCGAACGCTCTCAGTCCAAAGGTTACTAGAGCGGGAGAGATCGTTGCGCAGGAAGACGTCATAGAGGTTAAGTCCGTCACAACCAAAGGCAGAGCCTCTACATGTCCCAATGGCAAGATCACGGATGCGACACCACAACTTATCTTGTCCGCGACCCAGCGCCTTCATGTCGGCTTACATACCGCCGGAACCTTCTACGAAGTGGAAGAGCACCTGTGCGACGAAGAGGCCTTACTGAAGGATAGGACTCGCGAGGTGGGAGATATGCGAAAGTTGCAACGCGTTCTCAGTACTTTGAAGGAGATGGTGTGGAGGGGCGGCGTGGAACGCCGACTTAGCATCGTACATGGTAAAGGCGAGCTAACCCTCGGCCTCCATGAGAGGATCTCCACGGAATCTCTTCTACCAGCCGCGTATCAAGAACGCTTTGTCCAGCAATCGGTCACGACGCTAATACGATGATGTCGGTGGGGAATACATTTAGACACCTTCGTCTGAAGGACAAATAGAGGGCCGGCCTGGGTACTACTACTACGAAGTCCATTTCTTCTTCTGATGTATATGATTGGTGATACGAGCATGGTTTGGTGAATGATATCAAGGCGAGACTAGGGTATTCAGATCCAAGTCGCATACGATGTCGGGCGCGCAGACCCAGGTTCAGTCCGTCTCCCACCACCATTGACCCTCCCTCGCCGCGGCAGGCGAGATCATGTAATGTGTGACTTCCTTCTCCTCTCCCCACTCGAGTTCAGTGGCAATTTTGACTTTGTATCCGATTCCGGCGCGGCGCCCAGGGACGCCTAGGAACCAGAGCTGACCGAACGGCGGAGGCATTCGCAAATGCTCATCGAGAAAAGCATCGGCCCACGCGTCAAGCGCGCAGAGGTTGTGGGCGTAAGTCGCGGAGGAGCGAGCGCCTAGACTCAAAGCTCGTCTGTGCGAGCGTACAGTTGGTCGCACGGTCACAGATTCGCTGTCTGATGCGGGTTCGGAGTCGGAGGAGTCGCTGTATAGATAGACGGGCGGGCCACTGATGTCGAAGACAAAGAGGCTGGCGAGGGCGAGTAACCGCAGAGATTTGAATTGTCGGAAAGCATGACCCCAATCATCCTTCAAGCCCATGTCAGCCGTCTGTAAGGGAATCGACAGAAAGAACGCACCAGGCTACCTGGCAGCGCGCTATCTGTACTCATCCCGACCTGATCAAGCGCGAGCTCCTCGAGGTGTGGATGTCGCGCAGCCAAGGCGCGCAGAAAGTGTGGGTTGAAACCGTTCGCCCACTCGCCCGAGCGATTCACGACTAGTCTCAGGCAAAGAACGTCTGCATCATCGTCCGCAGCGACATCGTTCGCGTTCAGCACCCCACTTGTACCAGTCAGGTCGACGGAGAGACACGTTCGTCCACGTATTTTGCGCTATGGAGTCGTCAGACGGGATCTTCCCGATCAGGTATAAGGTGCGCTCACGGTGTGCGCGCGAATCGGCATATCAACGCGAGGCCTTTTCTCGTCGTCGCAAGATGTAGAACACGAGGCTGACGGATCTTCGACGACTGTGTCTAGGCGACGACGGGGTATAGTGGCAAGATCGAGCGTTTTTACGTCGACGCGACAAAGGTCTTCAATAGCGGTATGGAGCGTTTCATGCTGTTGAAAGAGATCAGTAGCCACAAAGGGCATAGCGACTGCGACGCGACGCACCTCGGGATCAGCAGGCAGCATAACTCAAAGGAGAATGTGAGGGGGAATAGGCCATCGCGCGCGAGGGCCGGGGCATACGCACCTTCTTATCTGCTTGCGATCAGGACGCGTCCACCTCCGCTGGTCATCAGGACGGGGCGGATGCAACGAGCTCGAGGGCCCAGACGATCGCGAGGAGGGCATGTATGACAGGCACAGTTGGCGTATTTGCGCCCGATTACCCGACGCGCACCCTCAGCGCGCAAGGGAACAGGAGGAAGCAAAGCGGGATCGAGCGCAGAGCGTCCCGCCATCAGACGTGTGCGCCTGCAATAGTTTCCGTAGCTATACGAGAACGACGGACAGACAGCGCGGCTGTGGTGCGTGAAGAGGAACAATGCCATGACACGACGCGCGATCGGTCTGAATGTTAAGCTGTATTTGGCAGGCGCGGACATGAGAGGATGGTGCAAGCGGGGTTGGCGGAAGACGCGAGGCGCGCACGCGCGGCGGCGGGTCTGAATTCGGGCGTTCGGACCAGCGATCAGTTACCGAGATCCGTCGACTAAGACAACGCGTGCAACCACGACTCCCCAAGATATAACAGGCTCAGCAGGGCGAAGGGGAGGCGGGAGCGGACGCAGGTGTTGCTCCGCGCGTCGACCACAGCGTGCGGCCGCGCGGAGTCACCGTTCGAGATCCTTCACTGGCCACGGCCTGTATCGGCCTGCCGTACATACCTGCCACGGATACAGATTCTCTGAACAGGAAGCCTCCGAACCGTACGAGGAAATATATGCGGAGGTATATGTGTGCGTCTAATAGATGTATGCGGTGCGGTTGGTGATGAATTAGTATACTCTCAGCTCGATCACAACTCCTCGTGCCCTCCTGCGCGCGTCGACGACGTAGCCGTACTAGATGACGCTGGTGTCGTGAAGCTGGCGCTGGCGCTCGTCGAAGGTATTTTTCTGCGTGGCGGCTTCTTTCCGATGAGGCGTTGTAGGTGGAGCTCGAGGACTTTCGCGCGCTCGCGCATCTCCTTGGTCTCGACCGCCGGATCCTCGTCCATCTTGACCTTCCTCTGCGCCTCGACCTTCTGCGCCAACCACGTCTCATGCTCTTCTAGCGTCTTCGTGATGCCTTCTAGCTCTTCACGAGTGAACTTGCCCTCGATGCCCTCTTCCTCCTCCTTCGTCAAGTTCGCAACTGCTTCCTTGAGGAACATGCGCGTGTGGAAATTCCACTTCTGCGACTCATTCAAGGCTGACGGGAACTCCTCGATCTCCTTGTACCGGTGCTGTATGGGATTTTCCAAGATCCTAAGGTCTCATTAGTATCTGTAACTGCAATCCGATCTTAGAACACGTACTGCAAGAGCCCGCGCTTCTCCAAGAGCGTCTTCGTATCCGCAGTATCCTGATGCTCGTGGAACCATTCTTGCACCTCCTCCAACGTCTTGCTGATAGCAGCGCGCTCTGATGGTTTTGAGCACTTGACGAAAGGCGTCTGTTCATCGGCGTTGATGAGATCACGCATGCGGTACAGGTAGCCCTCGAGGCCGTTGCGCTGTTCCTCGCGCATGGCGATCGCAGCTTCCTTCGCCTCTTGTTCTTGGAGACTGTATGGTACGCATCAGTAAAAAGGTACGGAGAGCGTCACAATAGCGTGACATACCGAGTGCGGGCCTCGCGCTTCTGCTCGAGGCTCATGGGCGCAACAGTCGGATACTTGACCGATACCGTGAGCGGGATGGAAAGCGTCTTGGTGCTCTTGGCAGCCGTCTCACTCGCAGTTGGAGTCTCATTGACAGACTCGGATGATGAGCTGGCCTTGTCGCCAAAGAAGCCCTTGAGCTTTCCTGGGGAGCCTCAGCAAAAGAATCAACATTTTCAGGCGAGAATCCGCTCACCAGCGATAGAATCATCCTTGGCGTCTGCAACGGCAACCGCCTCGGGTACAGAGATGAAGCCGGACTCGGAAAGAGCCAGAGTAGCCTTGATGACGGGCTCGCTGCCACCTTCGGCAGTGATATTTGCGAGAGCCTCCTTGACGCCTTCAACGCGCGTCTCGAGGAACTCCGTGGGGTACCCCGGCGCAATAGCCTGCTTGTACTGGAAAGCGAGGTTGAAGTCGTCATGGCGCTTGAAGCTCATGGTCTTGCGTGTCCCGGTCTTGCTTCCTGAAGCGAAAGCCGTACTATGGATGGTGCGTCCACTGGCACCGCCATCCTTCGCCTCGGCCGCATATGCGACCTGAACATCATAAGGGAGTACGTCGATGAGCTTGATGTCCTTGGTGCGGAAGGAGTGCGAGAGTGATGCTCCGTGAAGGGCTGCACCGAGTACAGCGGCTTCGTCGGCGTTCACGTTCACAGCGATCTTGTCGGCTCCGGCGGCAGCGTCGAGGGCGCGGCGCATCATGGGCACGCGGGTGTTGCCACCAAAGAGGATGACGGACTTGATGTCGTTCTATCGCCGTTCATTAGACGCCTATCCCATATGAGAGAGGCAGGCAACATACCATCGTGAGGTTAGCGCTTGCAAGCGCATCAGACAAGGGCTTCGCGAAAGAAGGTGCCAAGTCTTTGCACTTTGCCTCGAAGTCCGTGCGCGAGATCTTCGTCCTGAAGTCAATCTCGTCGATGAGGCTCTCAACGTGCGAGACTGCATCGTTGTTCGCGCTGAGAATGCCCTTGACACGATCCGCCTCCTTCCAGATCCTCGCCATAGCCCTCTTATCCGCCCGGATGTCGACACTCGGGTGCTTCTTCGTGAACTCCTGCAGAAGCATATCCCTCAACCTCCTCGTGAACTCCGTGCCCGACACGATCCTGTCCCAGCCAACGCCCTTCAACGCGACTTGTAGTGATTTGCTCTTGGCATCCTGCGAGAACCCAACAACCGATGCGCGAGTACTGCTGCCACCAGCATCGAAGATGACATGGTATTCGGGCGTAGACGTGAACTGGCGCGTGATGGCAAAGTTGATGGCGACTCCGGCGCTGTCACTGACGAGCGTGATAAGCTTCAACCCAGCGAGCTCGGCAGCGTCCGCAAGAGCATCGCGCTCGAATTGCGAGAAGAATGGCGGTACGGTTATGACGGCGTCGCGTACGGGCTCTCCAGCCGCATCGGTCGCAAGTTGCCGGATATACGCCAGTTGAGCTGCTACGAGCTCCTCGACATCCCATGTCCTTCCTCCAGGTTGTGGTACAGCGACGGTGAATCGTGAAGACGCGACGAGAGTCGAAGTCGATATTTGGTTGTAGTAGGTTACAATGTCCGCGTTGGCTGGTGCGCCGAGCAGATACTTCATATGATTATACGTGTCTTGGGGTTTCCGTGCAGCCTATAATATCCGATATGTCAGCATCTTGACAGCGCCGATGCTGCAAGGTGAACTCACGAGGTTATACGCATCCTGGCCGAACAAACGTTCACCGTTCTTCCATGCCACAGAGGAGTGTATCTTCCGCTTCGAGTCTTTATTCAATAGGACATCGAAAGGCAGGCCAGGCTTCATAAGCGACGCCTTGATATAATCGGCGCCATAATCAATGGCGAGGACGCTCGCGGCCGAAGCGGGCGTCACGTAGAGTAATAGAGATAGACATAGTGCGAGGTAGAGCGCGAGCCTTTGACATAGGCCGCGCATCGTTGGTGGTCGTCAGATGCAGGTAGGGTCGTAAGAGTGTCCGAGCCTAGATTTACAGCGGCAGGTTCATCAATGGATGGGTTCAAGTCACGAAACGTGGCTTGTTGACGTGTCGCGGCGCGTCCACGACGAGACCGCGTGTCCGCGCATCGCCACATCTTCGGCCAACTCAGCTGATCGTAAAGTATGTATGCCGATTGCTTCATGCGCTATGCAGTCTAGGGAGTATGTATAGTACCGTACGCTTCTCCCGCGGTGAACCCTATGAATCTGTAATCAGAAGTCCATGCGACTAAATGTAATGATGTCCGAGATGGTCCGTGGTGTAAAAGCGAGTACGGTGAAATGAGGGGTTCCAAGTGAGTGCAGGGGATAGCAAAAGCAAGGCGATAGCAGTTACAGGTAAGTGTCCTGAAAGTCTCAAACGATGCTCAACAACCATCTTTCATGGAGTTCTTGGGTTGAGGCTGCATGTACGCGCCGCCTGGCACTCCGTTCGTGCCCCAGATGGTAAGGTTGGGATTAGTATAAGCTTCCATATGCCTTTTCCTAGGTCAGAATCGCGAGCTTTCTGGTGAATCCATAATCAGACGTACTGGTCAATGTATGTCTTTGTAGGCGCGCTTGCGGGGTCGCACCCAACGTTCGTGCTCCCCTTTGGCTGGTACACCCTGACCCAGTCCACCAGCATGGTTGCCGGGAACGTGAGCGTTGTTAAGTCAAGGTTCCAGACGAAGTTCTTGGACAATCCCAAGTTCATGATGATGTACATCGGCTCGAACGGGACCGGCCTGGCATGGATCTCCGTCTCCGGATCAGCCGCTAGTCCGGCGGCTTCAAGTCCCCAGACGGCTGTGTCGTTCACGATCCAGGTGATGTACGCATCGTCCTCCGCATAACCGGGCTTGTACTCGAAACCGTAGTCGGAGAAGCATCCCTTCTCGAGCTCGTAGCAGTCCTGATTCGTAACAGACAAGCCTGACGTGGTCTGTTGGGTCGAGCCGCCAATATAATCGTTAAGCTGGGTTACGGTCTTGTCGGTGATGTGCAAGTTCGTCGAGTCGTTCAGCCACTTGTATTCGGCGTTGAATGGGGCCCATTGAGCAGACTGAGAGACTTGACCATAGCCAGCATTGTTTAGTGCTTCGAAGATGTCGATCTCGGGAGCGGCTCGCCCGACATAGGATCCGTTTGACAGAGTGGGGCCGGGATGGGGTTCACCGGGACAGGTACAGGCAGACAGGCGTTGTCCAGGAAGGTACGACTATTCTGTCGGTTAGCTACACAGCCGCGTGAATGTCAGATGGAACTGGCGTACCAACATATTGTTCGTTGAAGGGTCGCCGTTCTGAACTGCCGCGAGTGGGGTCGAAGTGCCAGGGTACGTTTGATTGGGCAAGGTACCAACGTCCTGTCAGCAGATGTGAGCGCTAGCACTAGTAGTTCGGGTGAATGCCTTACACAATGATCGTAGGTATAAGGCCACATGCCATCAAGAGAAGCGCCGTATCCTGCGCGGCCCAGATTGCCCATCGCCCAGCTAAGGTAAACATCAGCGATCGCGCACGAGCTTTTGGCGTATTGTATTTACACTGCTGGCCAAAGACCTCTGCAACAAAATGTAAGCACCGTTCCGCATGACTCAGGAGAGAGAGAGGAATACTCACGGCTTGTTGCTCGTACCCGGTAACTGCACGCTGACCTCGATCAAACCGCCGGTGAAGCAGAGCTTATTCCAGGACTGGATCTACTCGGCTCTTCAGTGTGGTGCTCTCTGAGTCGCTGCGCAGAACGTACCATTCCTGACATAAAGCTCATGTTATGGTTGTTGATCGGATCCGCCTCCCTTATCTGAAGGCGCAGGTATCCGTCCCGCGTAGTGGCCATTTGAGGGTCGTACCACTCGAGATCGTTCTGTCGACATACTCGTCTTCAGTTTAAGACTAGGCAAAGGAATAAACCTATGCAACACACCGTGCCCCAGTAATGTAAGTCCGCTGCAGTCCAGTACGGGTCGTCTGCGAGCTTCATCAGAATACGGTACATTGACTGAGACTGGCGTAGCCTTACCTCCAGGATAGAACGAGCGATTGTCGGTGTTGAACTCATCGCTGAACACAAGCTCCCAATCCTCCCCATCGCGGAATGACTTCTTCGTCTTGGCAGCATCCGGCGTTTCCGGATCGACGAGTTGCGGTAAGGGCATCTTACCCTTCGCCTGCATCGCGCCACCATTCCCAGATGATGAACTTGAGTTCCCACCAGCATTGCTGTTGAAGCCAATCGCATTGGTGTCTTCGTAGCCATTATCATCATGTGGGATATACGGACGAGTGTAGTGTGCGTATATTGGCCAGCCTATACTCCCAGTCAGCGCACAACCCAAGCATACATGGGCGCCACATACCGGCAAACAGCATCACCAAGCCGCCCGTCAGAAGAAACAAGAACCCGAGATTGCTGATGCCGCGCGCGGTAAAGATGTTGCCCCTTCCGTAAGAGCCCTCAAACTTATCGGGGCGATGCAGCTCGTCGTCTGGTTCTGGCGGGTCGGAGACGAGCATCCCATCGGCGTACAGGTGTCCAGTAGCAGAGATGTTCCACTGAAGAATGTTAAGCTTCGAGTGATACCTGCACAAAGCGAATGGACGCCTACCTCGGACACAACATCATCCCGCGCAGAGGCTGCCATCGACGGCGCTATTGATGGAGCCTACACAAACGGTCAATGGACGGTTCATCCTCCCACTGAGGGCACAGTACGCACTGCAGAGTCACGGTAACGCGGAGGAGGGCTCAGAGCGAAGTATGAGTCGCGTCCGGCCCCAGAACTTCCAGCTCCCGAAGATCCAGAGGCCATAGAGTCGCGCTGCTGAGATTCTGCCGGGTTGAAACTTGCCAACAGCGGCGATGACGGCGACGCGCCCGGGAAGCGCGGCGACAGTGGTGATTGTGGTAGCGACGGCATGGTAGCGCACGTCTAGGCGTCGGATACGGGCTATTAGGTACGGGTGTTCGCGCGAGTGTGTACAGACCGTAGGAAGAGTAGAATGAAGATGATGACTGGAGGTAAGGAGCGTGGTGATCAACGAGAGACGAGGCGAGAGTTGCCTAAAGAACAATTGGGTAAAGATATGCGAGGTTGCGGGTGAAAGAGAGAAGCAGATGCGAACCGGGCAGCGTTGACCACGCCACGCTGCACAACCGGAGACGGAAACGTTGGTGCCCCTATCCCGTTTTAGAAATACGCGATGATCGCGGTTCTTACGTCGGGCATTGTGCGCCGGTATCTGCGAAAGTACGACATCGACACTTGCTAGCACTGCTATTAGGTGCTGTCAGATGCTGCTGGTAGACAATACTCTGGAGGTCACGATAAGCCATAGTACTATGTGTGACCGACGACCGACGCGGAGCAACAGAGTTTGCGCCGCGAGGAGCTTTGCCGTTAGCCGCCCTTGTTGGCCCCCTTGCATACATCTTCGATATTTTAGCCGACGATGCGGTATGGCCGGCAGCCGTGGCGAGCGTGACCGGAGGATAGTTCTAGCACGGCGCTTGCCTTCATGTCGAGACCTTGCTATGTGCAGCGTTAGACAGTGCGTGCGGACTGTATACATTTGCCGATCCTCGATTGAAGCGGCGCTCATACGGTCAAAGGGAGGACATGGCGGCACAGGCAAGAGACGTGAGCAAAGCCTCGTCGCCATTGGCTGGTAGAGCTTTCGCACGAGTTTGATCGTTCCCTCTGACGAAGGAACACCCTCCACCAATCCTCCTCCCAACCACCATGATATCCAAGGAGAGCTGAGCGCTCATTGCCAAGGAGAGCTGAGCGCTCATTGTTCATCGATAATTCCATCTCTGCGACCGTATCACCAATTGAATGCAACGACATGTCTTCTGTCACTGTGGCGCCGTGGTCCTTGACGGCGACATCTGCCAGACTGTAAGTATCCGGAGAGCGCGATTAGTACTTTGATAGTTGTCTAACCATGGGGATATCGCATGTCAATCCACAACCTACTCACCTTACGGATGTGGGGCAGCGCGTGCAAAGGAGGTACTGACTCGAGCACGAATGCATCCCAGCCTTCCTCGAATGAAAACGTTGTGTTCGCGACCTTGTAGCAGGCGGGCTTGACAGCCAAAGTCGACTGACATTGACAACCGGCGTTCGAGTTAGTGCCGCTGACTCTTCGACTACACTGACTCACCTCCTCCCTTCATCACCTACTGCTCAAATCAACTTGGTGAGAGCACGCCGGTTCTACTATTCGAGCCACTTCGGCTGACGCTTTGCTGCTACAGAGTCTCGATCCCCCAGCCTATCCCACATTCCTTTGGCCGCACTCGGTCGTCTAAGTTCCAATGCGCGCAGCCTCGTCCACTGGCACGCCAGGTTCCCAGAACTCATCCCGCGGACTATTCCACCCGTACTCGCCCGCCTCGCCCGCCTCCGGTGCTTGGCTATTCTCAGACTCGTCAGAGGAATCCTCTTGGTCAGCAGCAGACTCTCTGCTCTGTGACGATGGCGTGCATCCAATTAGCGCGTCGTTCAAGCGCGGCGGTCTACAGCCCCCTCAACGTCTCGTCCTCTACCCTACCCCGACCGGAACTCTGGCGACTCCCATCAACGAGCGTGGATGCCCTACTGTCGCTCAGTACCTGGCCGTGGAGACGTCCTACGTGAACGACCACGCTCCCGCCCGTCGTCAGAAGGCACTGCTTAGCTATGAGTCGATGTGCGAGATTGCCCAAGTCCTTGCTTCCTACAACGAGCCCGTTATCCAACTAGAAGACGGCCGGTTATTACATGCGACCTATCCAGCCACTGGCATTATGGCCACTTCCGCCATGCGCCACTGGGCTCGTTCGAAGTTCACTCTCTCCCACGATGGCGCCGTCTTATGCAAGGGCAAGCAAGTGCTCGTTCGCGAACAATTCTACTCGGCGCTCTGCTGGGCGCATATGCAGAGCGCTCATGGAGGCCGCGACAAGACTTCGCGGGTGCTCTGGCGGTTCGCTGGCGTTCCCAAGGAGCTGATCATGCGCTTCGTCGCGTCGTGCCCGACCTGCATTGACAAGACCGCTGCTCTCAGGCGTACGGGCATGCACGTCGCTGCGAGGCCAGAGGAGAAGAGTGTGCCAACGCCTGAAGAGTCCGACGAGGGACCCGATGCACCCGATCCCGAGCCAACTGCGAGAGAACTGAGTCCCCAACTGGAGGGCGTGTCTTTACCTCCTTTGAGCCAACTGCTATCGAGCATCTTCCGCGATAGCGACGAGCTCCGCATGCCTTCTCGCGGTCCTACTGTGCTCGACTCGCCTACGAACTTTAGCCCGGTCGGCTCTGCCTTTGACGAAGTACCGTCCCCTCCCCAAGGTTACGTCTCCGAGCATATGGGTTATAGCGGCGGGTCCCTCCCGTCTCCTTCGGACGCAGACGTTATGGCGTTGGATGGGCACTCGGCCCTTCAACATGTGTTCTCTCAGTTTGATCATCCCGCCCAACCGACGACCGTCTTCGGTGGCGAAGCTAGCCCGTGGGGATGCCCTCTGTCTGCCACCAACGACAATGAAGAGGTCACCGACGACAGCTGTATCTCGGACGAATCGGAGTTCCCGTCCATACTAGACTACAGCTCGTCGCCGATCACGCAGGCTCCTGCTCGCGATGCGCTCATGTTTGCCTGGAGCACAGCTCCCATGCAACGCCAGGCCGCGACAGAGGGTGTTGGACTTTCACCGCCTTCTTCGCCGTTGATGCGCGGTTACGCGCGCCTCGCCTCGCCTATCGTTGAAGATTCGCCTTCAGCCACCGCGCATCTGTTGGGCGGATCTCCCTTGGCTGGTGGCGGGATCAGTGGATGGTCTCCTTCATCTGCGTTGTCTACATCTCCTGGCGTAGCCAATACAGGTCACTTCCCTTCACCGGTCTTCAATAACACGGCTATTCGGCTTTACGATACGCCGCTCACCCGCTTCAGCAACCGCACCTTCCAAGAACGGTGGGAGGCGATGTACTCGGCTCGCAACGTCAACCTCTCTCATCTGCAAGACCTTCCTCCCGTGCACTCGTTGGAAGGCACAGAGGGCCATGCAATCATGGTGGAGGACGATTCGTCGGCCGACGAAACTTCAATGGCGGACGCCCCCGCGGTGGAGTCTGCTCAAGGAGATGAATTGTCTCTGCGGGCGCCATCACTTGACATGCAGTACGCGGCGCTCGGCTTCGTACACAAGCCCATTGGTCGCGCCCGTGCTCACTCCCACTCGCTTGGTCTCGCGCTCCAGACGGACTTCTCGGCCGAAGGCGCGCCCACGCCGCCGCTGACGGCAACAAGCACTCTCAGCGCCCGTTCCCCCGTCTCCCCAGGATTGCAGACGCCTGCCCACTCTCTTCTCATGCAGATCGTTTCGAGTGGCAAAGACGACAGCTACGGAGCGAGCGCCCATGGCGTGAAACTTGAACCGGTCGATGAGAACATGCTTCCGTGGAACGAGGGCTTTCCCACTGAACACGATCCGCTGGCGCCTTACAACATGTTACATGACTGGATCAACATGGACTACGCCCAAGGAGTTGACGAACATCCGCTGAAGCTCGAGGATGCCGGGGAACAAGTGGCTCCTCAGGCCAGCAGCCACTTGTCGGGCGTCCCGGTTGCGTGAGGCCGGGATCAGCCGTATACAAACTTGAGAACCTTGTATCGGGCATCATACCCTTTGTAGACTATAAGATCCTGGTTGGTGAACGGATTCAGCAGATCGCGATGTACGATATGGCTCGGCGGCTCAGTGTATACTATTCCAGCCATCGTAGCATAGCACTATACCCACTTCTTCTGTATGACGTAGTGTATCTGAAGCGCCTCGCTGATCATAGTCGCGAAACTGGCACGAGTCCAAGCGTTGTCTAGGTATCGGCAGCTGATCGAGCGACCATATGTCAAAGTCTGTAAGAGTATGGCCGCTGTAGCAGCCAGCGGCACCGGCGGCAGCGCGCGCCACACATCTGTCTCCCACCATCATCAGCATCATCGAGAGCTGACTGTGCACAACTCTGGGCTTCTTCTGCGGATCTCGAATAACATACTCATATACTACACTGGGAACAACTGCTTGCCAAGCTTCCTGTTGTCCGATCTTCAACTACACACGTTGTCGGCGCGTACACTCAGTGTGATCCTTTGCTATGGCTCCCTTCTCAGGTGTGCTGCTCATCAAGAGACGTACAAGGCATGCTCATACCTAATGCATCGTAGTGGCTGATCTCAAGAGTCGCGCGAATGATGCCAAGAAACGCGTAGGCGAAGGATATGCTGCCACAAGGGACAAATACTCGAGCACGTCCAGCAAGGACCCTGGATATAACCCCCCGCGGCCTGGCAGCGGCGGTACACACCCGCCGCCGCCACCACCACCGCCTGCACCTCGATGTCTACCACACCAGTCGACTCCGTCTATAGAGCATGATGGCAGTGAGAGCGGGAGCGTGGACTGGGCGAACTTAACAGAGCAGGATAAGGAAGTCTTCTTCGGCTGGTTGGACGAGTTCTTCTCGCGCTATACTGGCAAACCGGTAAACTCTTTTGCGCCGCCAGGAAACACCAAAGCTCCGATAGCGCCGAGACCCGTCCACGCTGCTCCTATAGCGCCTGTCCTTCCTCATCGTACTACCTCGGACGCTCCTACGCCTGCTTCTCCTACACCTGGCTTTGCTCCCCCCATGCCTCCCCGCCGAACGTCTTCGCAGATATCTTCGGCGCCCCCAATGCCATCGCGACAAGTATCGCAGGTATCGCCTTCGCCTCGCGACAATGTACCCCCGCCTCCGAGACGGAATATGCCCCCGCCCGCTCCAGCAGGACCTGTACGTCGTTTATTTATGCGCTTGTCAAGTCGTCCTCGACTAAGATCGCAACCCATAGCCAAAGCCCAACTTCTCAACTCGACCCAGTGCACTACCGCGGGGATCATCGACTGTGTCAGCCGCGGTACCCGGTGGCGATCCGACTATCGACCTACGCATGACCTTCCCGCCTATACCGACTCACGGCTCGAACGCCGCTGACATGGCTCACTACTTCTCCGGTGAAAGACAATGGGGCCCTGCGGATAACTGGTACAACTCTTCTTCTCCTATACCACCCATGCCACCGGGCGTCCCTCAGAGTCAGACGCGTTGGGCCGCCTCTACGAGTTCTGGAGGCGGGACTGTGACTCTGAGTGCGAGCCTGGTCTTCGCGGATACGACCGTCTGCTACTACCGCGTGACATTCCCATCTGGGCATCACTCATCTGGTGACTCTCGCGTTCGTCGCGAGGCCTGGTACACTCTCCGTCCGCCATCTTTACCAGGCGGCCCACTTGTCGCTGCTCACAGTGCCTACGGCGAGGTCATTGCATCATTCGCGGAGAGTTACGCGGGAACAGGGCAATACGTCTCTCGTGGGGAATGCTGGGATCTAGCTCACGAAGCTCTGGAGGTTGCAAGGAGCCAGTATCCGGACCAGGCACCTGTACCAAGCATCTCTCGCTGCCACGGGCACTTGATCTACTGCGGCCGGCCCGGTGAAGGTCGTTGGCGCGGTGGCGACGGTTGCGTACGCCGAGGAGACGTTGTCGAATGGCGCACAGTGCGCATAGAAAGCGGATATGGCTGGTCCACATTGGGTGATCCGGACCATACGGCCGTCATTGTAGAGGACTGTACACCATTGTGAGTCTGCTACTCCTGCGATCACAGCACTCCACTGAAAGCTTCGACGGTTTCAGGGTTCCCGTATCAGATGGCAGCGCCCTAACACCTGCTGAACTTGGCGCCCTCACTGTTGTCGAGCAGAGCGTAGGCTCCCCGCCCAAGTTGGAGACCTATACGCTCTCTGGCATGACACAAGGAGAGATGTGGATCTATCGGCCGATCTGTATGCGCGAGTACGTTGGGTTCGAGTTCGAAGTAACACCACCCTCGGGCGCGCCCGTCATTTCTGTGTAGGATCGTAGAGAAGAGACAACTATAGTATGGACCTTCGTCGTCGTCGCCAATACCGTTGTCGACCAGTCATTACACCACAACATCTTCGCAGCCTGGTCAGGCGGCCGCTTGACGAACTGCTCGGTCGTCGACTCCGTTGCTCAGGCGACTTTACCGTCGCCGCAAATGATAACTCCGACGCTGCGCTGCTAAGCGACCTCGTAGTGTGATGTGGCCAAATGAAAGCCGCCACCCACAACTTCCCCATTTTCCGGATCCGCGCTAACGTTTTGGCTTCTTGATGAGGTAAATGGCCTCGCTTCCTCGCCGCTTTCATATAAAGCAAGGTGTGCAACGGGTGTGGCTCGCCTTTCGCCCCTTCCACCCAGTCGTCTTCCATCCGTGCGCTTTGGCATGCAAGAGCAACTGCTCTACTAGTTCGAGCAACATGCAGGATCAGGCGCAGGAGGACAGCACTCTATGTGAGTTCGCTCCGAGACTTCATAGAAGTATAACAGGCGAGCCGTTCTAATCCCTCGTCTGACGTAGGGGCGAACTCTAAACTGGTGCACGTTCTTGGTGAGTTACGTGCTTCCGCAACCGATACCGCTCGCTGACCCGCATATCTAGCCGGTATCTACTTGTCAGAAGTCATTTACTTCAAACATGCCGTCTTGAGCGCTGACATGTACAATGCAGATGGGAGTGGTTCACCACGCTTCCATACGAGTGGGAGGTGATGACGGGAAGGCGGCGTTCTGTAGGGATGGTGTCATTCATCGTGCGCGTCAATTCCCTTATCCAGATGCTCCTATTGACCGTTCGAACGACAGGTGTACATGCTTATACGCACACTCACCCTGGTCTTCCTCATCACGATCCTTGTCACTTGGAACCTCAGCACCCCGTTGGGCACAGCTGCCTGCAAAGTGCGTCCATCCGCGCTCTTCATCTCCGATTCCAGTTGACGTCGGGCAAGTTCGTGTATCATTGGGTATCGGTGAGTGTCTGTCGTCCTCTCCGAGATGGCCGAATCCTGATAGCGTTCATGCAGATCGTTGCGGCCCTGACACTCCTTTGTTGTGCTCTATTGATAGCGTTCCGCGCGTAGGCATCTCCGTGGCGTGCATTGTACTACATGGCTGACCCACAGACTCGGATGCAGGGTTGCTCTATGGCGAAAGAACTGGGTGGCGATAGGATGGATAGCCACATTATGGTCCTTGGACGCCGGAACTGCCATGTGGGGTACGTCTCCTTCGCAATCGTTGCTTCCTGAGATTGACCATGCCCTTCACGCTTCATAGAACAGACCATGGTGAGCTAGCGCGTTCATACCCGTTTCAAGTGTGACACTCATCTGGAATGCAGGGGACGCCGCGCTGGTCTGATGAGCTTCAACGGTGTCAGATCTTGAACACTTCGGCCTTCCGAGTGCCGCTACTGATCGACGTAATGGCCAACATGCTTCTCCTGGTGACCATGCTTCTCGGCCTTTGGAGGCAAAGGAACGATACTAGCCTCTGGAAACTGCTAAACATACAGGTGCGCAGTGGTGAACATTGGACTCATGCACAGGTATCTTACTGGGACACTCATAGGGGTGGTCTTGGCTGGTGGTTGCTTTACTATGCGAAGTTCCTTCAGTGGTACGTCCTCATCCATAAAGGGTCGCGCTCCATTCACTGATCTTGATCTAGGTCTTGAATTGGCTGAACATCAGTGGTAAGCCTTACTGGACCACATTAGCGACAAGTGACTACTGACCTGATTCTTCAGAGGCCTGGAATATAGTGAGCTCTCTCGGTCTTTCCGGTGCTGTCGTGTAAAATTGACTAAAGACGCTACAGCTCTTCCAGACCCCACACTGTGAGACTACCCTATCATCTGATCATCCACGACTCTGACATGACCACACAGTGGTAGCATTAGTGATTGTATGCACACGTATACATCGCGGACTCGTCGTATACATGACCGATTTCGACAAGTAAGCTCTTTCATCCGGTCACATTTAGCGTAGGCACTGACCACAACCTATAGGGGATCCGACTCTGTCTATCAACACCGCCAGAGGCCATCAGAGTTCGAGTTCGCAACTCCGCTCCAGGTCAACGTGCGACGAACCGTGCGCATTGACGTCGAGTCTGAATACAGTCCCTGCGAGTCGGCCTCAAGACCTACATCCACTAGTTACAGCAGTCGACGGCAGTCCAAACCTCCGCCATCGAGGGCGCCGTCGATATCATCATCATGACCCTAAGATCCATATAATACACCAGTAGCCGTACCATGTAGTATGGACATAGGCGCACAGTCAGCTCGTTTAAGATTAATATCGACGCCCGCCTCCTGAAGCGAGTGATTGGTCTACGAGATCACCAGCGGTATCTAGAGAGCCTATGTACAGAAGATGGCATCTTGACCATCGTAAGTGTATATGAAGTCTGTACATCATGGTATTCGAGATTTTGTCCGTGTATGTGGATTACTCAAGTCCCCTTCCGACTGACAAAGACGAACTAAGCTGAGAGAAGGCCCATCCTTCAACAGCTGAAGAGATACAGATGACCCAGTTCCGCGCGCATCCAAGCGCCCGGGCGTGTCTGGCTCATTGGAAGAGCTCCTCGAAGTCCTCGGCGTGTGCGGCGTCCTGGGAAGGGCAGGATTTGTGGCAAATAGCATCTCCGGGTCCGTCATGAAGGACGTGCTACCGAAGCAGTCAGACCACGCAATACGTATTGACAGGCGGAGACACACCCAACGAAGACGCGGGAGAGATGAGTTGTGCCATTGTGGTAGGGCTCGAGTGCCCGATATATGCGCGTTGACGCGACAGACCTTAAAGGGCAATCAGCACGAGATAGCCCAAGAGGTATCGAAGCGCGTTCAGAGACTCACAGCAATATGACTGGAAGGAGGTACACAAGGCATATGTCAGACGAACATGAAATCGAGGGGGAAGGTTGGTGATGCATACCAGCAGGTGCATGGAACATCTGAGAGGATCATGAGACGGGCGCAGAGCAAGGTAACAGTCAAACGCGCTCACCAAATTCATGGCATCTGGATCAATGAGGTTTGGGGCATGAGCGTCTGAACATCATGGTCCAACGCGGAAGAAGGCAGCCGACGCACCATCAAGATTTACAAATACAAGTACCTAAGATGAAGATCAGTACCACGGAGAGGAATTCCAGCACAGGCAAGACTTACAGTGAAAGCAAGTTGGAGCAGAGTAGCTACCGCAAGAGGGGTAGCTCCCTACAAGGGAGTACCGGTGAATGGTCTGTATGTACGAAAGGATCCAGGGACTGACTAGACGGTATAGTTTGACCCAGAAAGATATTACAGCGATTGAAGGCAGCGTGTAGCAGCCCCAGAGCAAAAGAGACATGAAGAGGATGTTAACGACAAGGAGAATGAACGCCGGGGCGCGGAGGCAAACTGTGTCTTGGACAGTGCACAAAGCCACAGCGTAGTCCCATGTAGAGTGTGCTTTTAAGATACCTGTCCGCGAAGCGCAACACGACTTCTCAGTACAGCGCTATGTAGTGAAGAGGTAGTAAGCTCACGGTATAGCGAGCCTGCTGCCGCAGCTACCCATGCGACTGACACGCCAACTTGTACTGGTCGGTTACCGGGCCATACCAACGTTCTGAGTGAGGATTCAATGTCAGGTGAGAAGGGGTACATGGGGAACCTACATTCGATGCGCGAGGATGAATAAGGCGCAAAGGGCCGAAATAGACGATAGGAACTAGGATAAAGCTTGAGCATATGGGTGGCTGAGACATGCATGTAGCGCACCGCGAGCGTCACCCAGATCGCCTGGCAATATGATGGACCGGGAAGGTTCATCATTGCGAGAAGAAGGCTGACGGAGACCAGTGTGGCGAAGCGGCACGCAACGTTGCACTGACAACAATGGTAAGTTTGGAGCCCAAAGTGGTATCTATGACTGCCACGCACCAACGCCATCCACGAGCGCTTGTCTTGTCTTCTCAGATACGTCAACTCATAGCGGATATCCTTGAAGTAGTCCCAGCTGAGACATGGGCGTAAGCATAGACTTCGGGCTCGATGCCATCACGACTTACAGGTAAAACCCACAAAACACATTGTTAAGGTCTGAGAGTGCGCGATATGCTTGGTGGACGGTCACTTCGGCCGTCCAGTGGACCATACGGAGGCTTCAGGGCGAGCAACTCTCCAACCGAAGACTTTTGTTCAAAGGGCCAGTTGACTTCGTCGTGGAAGAAGAGAGACCAATAATACGATGGCGGCAGCGCATCACTCAGGGCTCGGGCACGGGAGGGCGTCGAGGTGGTTCGGGCGCGAGTTCGGCGGTCCGATGACCGTGTGGTCTTCCATCACTGCGAGAACTCGATGTCGGCGCGGGCGAACTCCGACAGGGCGAGCGCTCAAGCAACAGAAAGTCTGTTCGTTATCACCGGCGTCTATTGTGCAGTTAACATGGCAGTACGAAGGAAGACGCGAATGGGTCGCGGAAGCATATGAGTAAACGTGCGGGGTGTGGCATCCAAATATTGACTAGGATAGCGCTCGAAAGAGTAAGATATTATAGGTACTTATGTGTACAGTGTATCGAGTACTTAGTTCTAATCTCCTCATTTACTGCGGGCACTCCTGCATCACCACACGATTTGACTTCCAGCACCACCCCGCATCCCGACGGTCTGCTCCATCGCCTTCGCAAGATGCACATCATTCGGAGCCGCATCCCCCGCCCACTCCCGCACCCATCTCAACAGCTGATGATATTCCCCGCCCTGCGTGAGACCAGCCGAGACCTCGTTCGAGAGCGCTTCAGCGAAGTATACCAATGCGAACGCAATGATTTTGCGGTCGTGAAAGCCGAGCTCCCTGGCCCATGCCAGAACCCGCGCTTGGTCGAGCTGGGGGCCGAGTAGGTGAATGTATGCGCGTAGCGTAGCCTTTGTAATCAAAGCCGGCTTGCTGGCGGAGGTCGCGAGGCGAAGAGGTTGGATATGCGCTGGGTCTTCGGCCATCGACTCGGCTTCCTCGACGTCGCGATGGAAGACCCGTCTTGCGAGACCTCGGGGTGTCCAGCGGTCGCTGGGAACAAGCTCCGGCTCATGAACGCTGCGCAGGCGTGGATGCTCCTCGAAGAGCAGATACACGAAGAGAGCTCTCGCGCGCTCTGCAGCAGGAGCGCCGCGCCAATTATATCGCTCCTTCGAATGAAGCGCCTCGCGCAGTTTCCGCAACGCCTCTTCCCGCGTTTCAGCAAGTGAACGCGGATCGATCCTCCGGCGAGGAAGAAGACCGGCACCGGAAAGTGCCTGTCGGAAGGAGTGCGAGACACTCTCATAATGCGTCTGCACCTGGCGCGCGGCAATGAGCACGGCTGCAAGACTATTGGCGTCTGGCGAAGAACCAAAGGCAGCTCGCCCATGGTCCCAGACGTGGAACGGCATGTGTTCTTGACGGCGGTGCTGCATGGATGCCACGAACGCATTCAATATATCGGGAGATAGTCCTCCGTCCGAAAGGACAGGTTGACGCTTCGGCGTTATCCGGGGCAGACGGCCCGCTTTGTGCACACCATGCATGAGATCCAGGGCCCGCTCACCCTCGTCAGATTGAACGAGGGCCTTGACGACGGTCACCGCGGCGACTCGATCAATAGGCACGCCGTCCTTTGACATGCGCTCGTAATGACGCACGATGCGTTTGTCGTCCTTTCGGAGAGCGAGACCATTCAGGAGGATCGTGTAGGCGTAGGCGTTCCGCAAGCCAGCGCTTCGAGGCTGCCAGAACCAATTGAGCATATCCACAGAGGATACGCGTTGTACGTCCGTGGACATGCCAGCTAAGCGACCCAGCCAGGCACTCTGGCGTTCATACGCTGGGTTGGACGGTCGTTCGTGCAAGGTACGGGCCCCGGCGGTTGGAGCAGTAGTGCGGGTGTCCAGAAGAGCGTGCAGATATTCGACGACAGGTCGAGGTGTTGAAGCAAGAATGCTTTTGCGTAGATGATAGTCGATGTGATGGCGTTTGGCGAGTCTCGCCAGACGCTCGTGACGGGTGTGTCGGAAGATATGGACAAGCTCGTCGGCGTTGGGAGCGCCTTCCTTCCTAAGGCGCAGGTTCTTGCCTAGCTCGGCCGCAATGTATTTGTTCTGCGCGAGTTTCCGATATGTGGGCAGAGAAAGCCGAAGCTTTCGCTCGTGGATAACTTCCAGCACTCGTTGAACGGTAGGAGCGGTGTGGTGCGAGACAGCAGAGCTGTCGGTATACCGGGCCGTCATGCTGAGGAAGCGATCCAGTGGCCAAGGGTCTTGGAAGATGGAAAGGCCACAAAGAACGGTGACCAGACGCGCCAGAGGCGCATAAGCACCCAGGGCGAGTGATGCCCGTATGGCCGTCAAGAGCAAGACTGGGCGATAGAGCTCGGGTGCACGAGGAACGGCCGCAAGGAGGAGGTATGAGAACCTCTGCGCATCGTCTGTGGTCCGTAATGCACGCGAAAGACCCAGTAGGACCCAGACGGGGATGAAAGAGGGGGTTTCCCCATCTTCTGCTGGTGTTAGGCTGCTGTCCATAGGGTCAACAGCAGCAACGGTATCGTGATCTGTGGAGCTAGTGAGTTCTGTACTTCATTTAGACAGCATTGCTGGCTTACTATCCCGCTCAAGATGGTGAGCTATATCTGAAAAGCTCCCATCCCGTAGATTGCTGGTCCATGATGCATACTCATGTGCCGGGATTCGAGCAGCAGCGAGAGTGTCTTCATCAGGTGTATGGTCATCCTTTTTGGGTATAACTCTGAAGAGAGGGTCTCGAGTATGTTCAGAGTAAAAGTCGAAATCGCGTTTGAGTTGTTCGGAGAGCAAGTCCAGCGAAGCGCTGTCAGGAAGCACGGTTCTGGCGAATCCAGAGGCAGAGAACGGAGCCGCGCAGCCCGGTGCGCGCACAAAGACTTTACGGGGGATGCCGAGCGAGTTTGTGAATATTTGACGAAGGGCCTGCATCCACAACGTCCCTCATGGACGTTCAGGACGAGGTGTGCGACGCGTCGAACGCGAAACTTCGGACGCGCGTGAGCGCGTCTCGGCACTGGAGATTTTTATCCGGATATTTAGTAACGACGAGCACGAATGTGATGTGTTTCTTCCTCAGGCGAGCCTTCGAAGGCTAGTACAAGCCGCACATATCCTAGCAGCGAACAACAGACTGGTGGTAGTAGTTCCAATCGACGTCAACGTCAATCCGTAAACGTTTACGTCGGCCCGGGCGCCGGTGGAGGCGTGGGACGACAATGATGGAAGCCGCCGGCACCGTCGCGTCCGCGAACGTTGTGTTCGAGCATCCATGGCCATAGACGGGACACAATGCTGCGATCTGCGTCCACTTCGCAGCGACGTTGAAGGCGCACGAGATATCAGAATATACGCTTTGGTCACGATGTTCGCAGGATCAAATCTGAAGGCGCTTATGAACAACTTCTAGACTGGGTCTGCTTCTGCCGTCCTACAACACGAGCCCTGCGGCCGACCCACCCCGGTCCTTGTACCTCCCCTACCACTCACCAAACATGCCTGTCTGTGGCTACGTCAGTGGCATGCAGTCAGATATAAGGCCTCAACGCAAGACCACTGGGTGTTCGATCCATCTGACATCGGCACCGAATGTCCAATTTCGCTCAGCGTGGTTCCGCGCGAGGGGGCTATACAGGAGGTGTTTTCTCTAACTTGCACGGGAGTGACAGTCAAAAAGGCTCTAGAGGCAACCGTCGTGGACGCGGATATGGTAGAGGGGGGTATAGAGGTTCTATACCGGTTGTTTGGCCGCCACCAGATGTCGATCGGCCGGGAGACCGTGTCATCACAGAGGGATTGTCGTCATCTGCTCTTGAGACTCTGGAAATACCGACGATAGGTGCTGGTGCGTCAAGCTTCTCTGGAGCACTCCAGGAAAACGTCGAGGTCGGTCTTCACCCAACACATGCACATACTTTCTAAACTAACTTCCTCTCTGACAGTACCTTTGCTCGTACAACTTCGTCGACTCCGAAGGAGAACCGACGATCTTGGTTCCTGGTCAGTGCATAATCGCTACGTGGCTCCTGTTCCAATGCAGATGTTGATTTGTTCCAGGAGCTCCTCCCGTGTGGAATAACCCAAAGGTGCCATTCACGCTGCGACCGGACAGGGAGATGACATATGTCGATCAAAACTCGTTTCGCGTACCAGCATGCACATACTACCCTATGTTTGCTGCTATCGAGTCCATAGGATCCGCGATCTCCTGGCCTGACGTAGACGTTGTAACCGATCGCAACGGGTTGCGCAAACTCTTGCGATGGATACATGGCAATGCAACGCGGGAGTTCCGCATTGACCTCGAGCGTGGAGGAGACAATACCCTCTTTCTCTTCCGCTGGGAGAAGCGTCATCGGGAGATGCCTACCGGCAGGTCATATGGCTTCACATTCGAAGAAGAGACTACGAACGAAGTACCCGGCTGCCAGGGGAGCACTGGACATCATCGCGTCATCAAATACGTGAGTTGTACTCGCCTCTACTCGCGCTCTACTCCCGTACCGAGTGATTTATCTAGGATTACTTCGGACTCAGGATGGTGGTCCGCTTCGAGGTCGACGCGTGCGCGCGCGTGCCCGCCAGTGAAACGCAGCCCACTGGCCGGGTCGACACGGACGAACTAGACTCGCTGCTGGACTCCCTTGACGTTGGTTCATCTCGCACGATCCCTCCTGAAAGCGCTACTCGTACTTCGTACCCCGTCAAGGTCATCAAAGCAGGCGCAATAGTGGCCCAGGAAGATCTCATCGAGCTCACGTCGCGATCCGTCAACTACGTCGACCCATTCGACTGGGAAGAACAACTTCCTCAGCTCTACCTATCGTCCACGCCCCAGCTATTTATAGGCGTGCACCAGCGCGGCACATTCGAAGCGGTACGCGAGCACGACCTGAACGATGCGGCGCTGGTGAAGCTGCGGCGCGACGCTGGCTCGAGCTATGAAAAGCTTGGTCGTGCGCTGGAGACCATCCAAGCCCTTGTCGCAGAGTATGGACCGGATGAACACCTCAGTCTCTTATGCAAGGACGGCGTCCTTAAGCTATACCGTCGGACGGATGGGCAGTCACGTTTGCCCGCGGATCTCCGCGAGAAGTTTAGTACAAAGGACTGAATAGTATGTTAATATGCGTACTACACGTCTCATCGCGAGTCCATTATGGTCGTTACTGTCCGAGACTACACTAGCAAATGTCCAACATAAATGCATTTAGAGTCCGTATTGTCCATCTATCAAACAGTCCGCTACAATCTGCTTATGGAGCCTCTGGCAAGTGAATACATCGCATGCCCAACCTCAATGTCGACAACTACAAGCGCCCTAGGGCTAGCCTCGGGCCCTGAGGGTAACGTATCGAGGTCAGCAGCCTGCCTCACGTTCCCCTTCGTCACGGCCACGGTGGCCAGTGAATCTGTCTGTCCCATCTCGGCGCTGTAGTGATGTCAGAACAAGTACAAACCATCAGCGGAGGCGACGTACCGCGCAGTAGGAAGGGTTATAGACGATGTCGCGCCTGGCCCATGTTCCCGAGATGTCGATCTTGGTGACCCGAGTACCCTCGCTTTCAGGAACACCTTCAGGTACGACTCTCGTGCGGCCTTGGTGAGGCCGAAAAGTAGGAAGATGGCGATTGAAAGCACGACGCCCGAACACTGGTTCCAGTAGATGTTGAATGACCATACGACAGATATCCGCCACTCGGTGTCAGCCACAGTTTGCGGCGCCCACCACTGTTTCACTATGTCCCAACCAGGCCAGAACTGTGTGCCATCGGGAAACCCCGTTATGATGGTAGCTATTCCCAAAGGTAGTACGAGAACGACGTCTACGCAAGCCAACGCAAAGATGCGAGTGTAGTGAGTTCGTTCGAATATGTCGCCACTCTGGTGTAGAATCCGGCTTGTTGCGCGCTGGTGCTGATACAGGTATACAATGATGCGCCCTGTAGAAGTCATGAGTTGTAGTATGACAAGCGGGAGACACAGAGTGGACGCACAGCCGTACAGCAAGATTGACAGGAGTGGTAAAATGACTAGCCAACTTTGAAGAAGGATGAAGGCAACTCCACTCGGGAAGATGAAGGTGGAGCAACCGTAGTTCTCGATGACCTGGAAACGAGCACCTTGAACAGGGTAGTCTTACCGAAGACGGTATTTGGTCAGTAGTCGTACATGTTACACACAATCGTCGGTGCACATACATAACACCATGCTGAGCAACGGTAGCCCGATACCCATGAGATAGTCGAAAGTGACGCCATTGCATGTCTGTTCGTCGTTCAGATGACTGAAGAACTGTGAGAAGTGGCATGCGGTCTACTTGCCCTTTCGCTTCGACCTTCGGGACCGTCGTGAATCGCAGACCAAAGACGGCGAGTGATCACGAATGAGCAGGCTGGTATGCCAATCGTCGATCCTTGCCAAAGGTGTGACGCTGGAGAGCAATCAGTCCAGGCTCCTCCTGAGGGTTCGACAAACGCACAGATGTCGCAGAATACTGGGATCTTGATCTCCCACGAATCCCGCCATACGATAGATTGGATGGCCATGATCAAGACCTGGACCAAAACCCATCCTTCGAGCATGATGACGCCATGGTTGTAGGCCCCGCGATGGCTGTTCGACACGAGAGTGGCAATGAGCAGAACAGAAGCGACGATGTTTGCGATGGGAATCAAAGGGTACGTTGGGTCCCGCATGAACACAATGGAGACGTCTATAGCGATGTTGTTCTAGGGACATTGTCAGACTAGAGTTCGACGTGGGGCACATCCCTTGCGTGCGCACCTGTGAGGACCTTAGCGCGTGCGCGCAAGGAGCACCCGGTTTTACGATCACGCCCCTCAGTACTAGTCCAACTATTCCGGACTTTTAAGTGGGGACAAGGTGTGCGGGCAACTGTGGCATTGGTTTCGGCGTGTCTCTCGGCCTCGCGGGTTATTTATGCCTATTAGAAGGGGGTTGAGCATCATGTCGCCGGTTCCGAAGCGTGAGTTGCAGGATTTGGTGACAGGCGGGTCAGAACTTACGACACTGAAGTCTTGCGCCTGCACTGCTGCACAGCCCGAATACCCATAAAGAGCCACCACATCAGGTTGATCTGCCCATGTAGCTTATCTCGAGCTGCGTTTCCTCCCAAGAACCCCTGAGTCAATGAATACGTCTGCCGCTGCGCCTGTCAGCGTATGTAGGTTTGGCCCCCCAAAGGTTCGCGTATACAAGTCGTGCGAGCGCACTACTCCCCTGCGTCGTATTCCGCGACTCGTTAGGAATTGGGATCCGCACGAGGATCGCATGAAGGCGGGCACACGGTTCAAATGAACCGTTAATGACGTGTTGCGCAGAGAGTGCGGTGATAAACTCCCGCCGCATCGGTGTCACCGAACGCGCGCTCGGATGCGGGAGGTCCGCGAGAGGTGATGGTATGGTGCATGTAGGGGCGTGATGCAGTGGCCCAATGCGCCAGATGCGTTGCTCTTTACGCCGCCGTGCAAGGGCTGCGCGCTAGATACGAGAACGGGGTATGCCACATGCAATAGAAAACGTGACATGAGGATGTATGTGGTAGTAGGGCACCGGTTTGGGGGCATAACTGCAGTCTGTAGCCATGGACGTTCAAGACAGAGATGCGCGAGCTTCGTGTGGGCGCTTCGGCGTTTATCGGCCGATCCGCGCGGAGCGAAGGTCGGCGCTGAAACGCCGTACGTGCGAGACGTGTTTGGTTGAGTAGTACCACTACCTTCTTCCGTGACCCCGAACTGTTTACTGGCATGCATCGTATGTGGGTTCCTCCTTGGCTTCATCGTATCACGAGTGCCTCTCGGCGTCGTTCAATACACGGAGCTACGCCTGTTCTCCCAGGTCGATGATAGCAATACTTGTATAGAAACTGTCCAGTTGATGATACAGATGCATGCGAACTGTGGTATAAGGATCTTACCATACATTAGACTTCGCTATGCCTCCCGAGCTTATGGCATGCGCATCTATAGAACGGCCGACCTCAATATCAACCACCACCAATGATGTAGGGCTGCTCTCTGGCCCTGTAGACAACGTATCGAGTTCAGTCGATTGCTCTGCGCGACCCTTTGTGACGGTTATTGTAGACTGTGAGTCTGTTTGCCTGATCTTAGGGCTTGGACAACATCAGCTCCAGCCACCTTATTCGAGGGACGACGTACTGCGCGGTAGAAAGAGCCGTGAGTGGTTGAACATATACTGTAGAGCCTCGACTCGCAGTCGTCTTTCTCAAGGCGCCAAGGCTTTTTGCTCTCCTGAACGCATCCTTGTAGGATTCTCGCGCGTCTCGTGACAAACCGAAGAGCAGAAAGATGGCGGAGGCAAGAACGACGCCGGAAAACTGATTCCAGTATATGTTGAAGGAGTAGATAGCAGAGCTTCGCCATTCATCGTCGGTCACGGCTTGTGGAGCCCAGTACTCTTTCACGGTGTCCCAACCAGGCCAGAACTTGAACGTCACTCCGTCGTCGAAGCCCGAGAAGACGGTCGTTGCGACGCCCTGGGGTAGTACAAGGATGACGTCAATGCAGGCAAGGGCGAATATTCTTGTGTAGCGGGCGCGCTGGAACCTAGTGCTGCCCTGCTGCAGTAGATGGTGCGTGATGCGCCTGTGCCGATAAAGATACGCGATTATGCGCCCTGAGACTGATGTTAGAACATGGGCTTGGAAGGGCAAGATGAAGAGCTCACAGCCATACAACGAGATTGAGAGCACGGGGAAGATGACGAGCCAGCCTTGGAATACGAGTATAGCAACTCCGCATGGGTAGACGTAGCTGGAGCATCCGTAGTTCTCAATAACTTGAAAGCGTGCACCTTGGACGAGATAGTCTGTTCGCAGGATCGATGAGTGCATATGGCTCGAGATAATGTTGATACGCACACAAGATCATACTTAGGAAGGGCACCCCCAGGCCCAGAGTATACTCGAGGAGAGCTTCATTGCGCGTCTACTCGTGCTTGAGTCGTATGGCACCACAGGAGGGATCAGGTCCACTGACCTTCGAGGTATCCGCTACCAACTCGCGTCCTTGAACGGCGTGCCAAAGACGGCGGGTGATCAGAAACGAGCAAGCCGGTATGCCGACCACCAAAGCTTGCCAGAGATGTGACGCTAGGACAGTCAATCAGTGATTGGCTCCGGCAACGGGCTGAGCGCACGCACTGATGTCGCAAAACACTGGGATCATGATCTGCCACGAGTCTCTCCAGACGATGGACTGGATGGATATAATTGCGACTTGTGCCAGAACCCATCCAGCGAGCATGACAATGCCACGGTTGTGCGCTCCTCGTAGTTTGCTGGAGACGAGTGTGGTGACGATCATGGCAGCGGCGCAAATGTTTGCAATAGGGACTAGGGGATATGTCGGGTCCTTCATGTTCGTGGGTATGTTTAGAGAATGGGCGCTGGAGAGTTTATCAGTTTCAGAGCAAGCATGCAGAGTTGACACGCATACGCACCTAGGAGTATTCCACGGCCTTTGAGCACTCAGGTGCGTGATGGTGTTTCCAGTGGGCAAGGCGTGTAGGCCATCCCGTACGAGCGGAGGACTATGTAGGAGGGCGGTGGCTGTTGTGCTGGGCGCGGGTGGAATCTGATGGTGGCTTGCATCGGTAGCGCGGGTTGTTCAGACCTATACGGTATGAGCGAATCAGCGGTCCCGACGTGCGAATAGTAGCCGAAATGGGCGGTGGGCGGGTCAGATTCGGTCAAAGCCTATACCCCGGGAGGTTCTAAGCCGGCACTGCATCACGGTCCATATTGCCCTACAGAGACAACGATATCTCGTAAGCTGCGCCGTCTACCACAATAAGCTAGGCATGGTGCGGCCTATGGTTTCATGCATACAAATCCCATCACTGTGCGCACAGTCGACAGCATCCTGCTACGCCTGGTGACTCTGATAAGCCCCCGCACGTATCCGCCGCCCATTCCGAAGGGATCATCCATGACGTTTCGCGTGCGGGGAGAATGATGATCTTTCGATACATTGACACTCTATATCCAGCATGAATAGCGTTGCGGGATGGGTTTCGTGACCTGGAAGTATTCAGAAGAGTGAGCCAACAGCTGCACCGTAACAGCGTGCGGAGGCCAGTTGTCAACAGTCGCTATACGCCATCCAATCTGCTCGGCATGCAAAAAGTGTGGGCAGATGCCTAAGTTATCATTGACTGTTGGGTCGCCCGTGCGCGTGGTAGTCCTTGAGACCGGTGAGGGTAGTGGTGGTGGCCCAATTCAAGCCGCGTCTGGTGGGAACGTCCGTGCATGCGCGACTGACAACGGGCTCTTCCACGGCCATCATCATTCCAGGCGCACCTTGCTGACTAGCAACATGACCGACAAACCCGTGTACGCGATGAAACTCTTCAGCAGATATGATACTAAATGAATTGTATAGGTCTCCGTGGATGAACTGGGTTCAATCGCGGTTCAGTGACGAGGCGCTTTCCAACATATCACCGAGCCTTCATCTTGAGACTTTGGAGGCCGAGTATGCCTCTGTCGAACAGGCTCTCATCGAAGCGCGACGCTTGCGAAACCGGAAGGCTCCGGTTGGCAAGCTCCCCCCTGAGCTTATGTTGTATATCTTCAAATACTATCAATCTCTGTGCTTGCGGACTCCTTTTGACTCGGGTGAATTAATCTTCCATCCTTCCTGGACGACCATAACTTGCGTCTGTTCTGCCTGGCGGGAAGTAAGCGTGGCACTGCGTACATGCAAAGACACCTGAGTGCTGACTTGATCTCAGATAGCATTGAATGCTCCAACGCTGTGGGCGACACCCAGAATCGATGTTCTGCGGTATCCTCAGTACATGCCCGCCATCGCGTCACGCTCCTTTCCTCTTGCCTTGGACCTGGATCTGTCGACGTTTGAAACCATGCCCAAGATGCGGAGGCATACCGGCTTCAGGACGTGGTTCAGGTCGTCGCCTGATCGACCCCATTGCGAGAGGGCCAAAGGCCTTTCATTGCGTTGCGACGACAGCATAATTGAATACGTGGCCGCCTGTCTACCCCAGATGCGATACCTGCGTAAACTATGCTTGGACGTACGCTTTCCGTGGGGTGCGGGTTTGACCGTGCCGCGTACATTTTGGGAGTTCCACGACATAAACCACCTGACGCTTTCGGGATGCAACATTCCGTTGAATTCGCCTATCTTCTCTGCCCGACTGGTTCACCTTGAGCTCTACGGCGATGGAAAGGGGCCAAGGGAGAACTACCAGAGCGTGCGCGAGTTGTTTGCCTGCCTTACATCACTAGACAGCTTGACCATGAAGAACATCGTACCGCTCGTCGCCCCGCAAGACGGGCCCAACCTGGCAATCGCGCTTCCACCCACCCTCCGCACGTTACATGTCGCGGTTTCGAGTGCCCTCGTCACGACAGATTGCATGAAGTTCATGTCCAATCTTCGAGCGCCTGCTCTCTGTTCTCGCACTTTCTACGTCGACCAAGTCGATGGATTATTTGCGGGCGATGCGTCGTCGGACAACAACTTGAGGCGAATCTTCTCGCAACTAGCATCCTGCGAAGACGTTCAATCCAGAGCACAACACCTACACTTCAGTCACAACCGCGTGGCTCTTGCCTCCGTCGTATCGCCACCAGAGCTTACAGAAACTATACCCGAATGCACCGTCGAGGGGGCTGTCGTCAATGTATTCGGTATAAACGACAGCGACTGGATGCTTGAAAACCCTATACACGATCTTACCGGCATACTGGACCACGTGGGCCTGGATCATCTCCGCGTCATATCTCTCATTCCGGAGACGCTGCGGGCCTTCACCGACAACGATCTGTGGAAGCGGCTACTACGCGCGAACAACATCCGTCGCATCGACATACGGCTGCACGAGGACTTACTGGACGAACATTTCGATCAGTTGCTACTTGCCCTCTGTTATCGCCACACTGTAACAGAGAGCGGCGTGTCCTTCCTCTTTCCACATCTGGAAACCTTGGCTATAGACATGACGGGAGAGTACGAGAACGACAACGAAGAGTTCATCACGCAACTCGTCGATCTTGTTGGCGCACGATCTGCACTCGGCGTCCCGGTGCAAGAGATCATCATCCCGAAGTGGGTCCATGACTGGGAGGCACTGGACGATCTAAAGATGATTGTGAATGTTACAGCCCTAGATACCTACTCGTAGCACACAGTCTGTTCATGTTGCTCTCACAAACTACCACACAGTATCGCAGTATCTGTCTTCTTTCGAAGTAATGAGTTTGCGAGTGCCAAACGCCGATGAAAATACCGATTCAGTGAGACGGGTGTCCTGCGAGCTGGATTTGTGAACCAGTCTAAGTTGGCGGCGCGACGACGCGTTCGCCAACTTCCAAGGCCATTTGCTCCACCAATCTCGGAATACCCACGGTGCTTGAAAGGGATGGGAAGCCCACGTACTGCAAAGCTGCGTATGAACACATGTATGCACCTTAATTCGCGTTTCTGGTTATAGTCGCGCTGACGCTAACCCCAACTTGACGCGTCTTTTCCTCAGATCTCTACATATTCGCTCAACCATAGACTTGATGACACATACAACTTCGTGCAGGACTTGGCTCAGTTGGACTCCGACGAAAGAGGCTAGACAGACGCGCGGAGTGCATAGCGCGTCCTAGATCGCCCAAAGATGACCATCTCCGCGTCGACCATGCTGTACATAGGCTTAGGGCCATCGATTAATTCGTAGCTCTGTGGCGCATCGTGATCATCGGGTATTCGACGTTCAGTAAACAGTACATTAAAGGATTCATGGCGAAACCGTATAGTTGCGGATTGCTCGTGTAGCTCTCCATATGCACTTGGTGTGTACATAGATGTCTGAATACGAACCCGCTTCAATACGGCTGTGTTCGGCAGCGAGCCGGACAGCAAGCCGGCGGCGGCATGCAAGGCACATTAGGCTCGGAGAGCTCGACAGTCATTTGTTCCGCAGGCCCTCGCGACGGAGTGGCAAATGCAGCGGAAGCAAACGCGGGGGTCGGAGGGTGAAACATTCGCGACCTCTGGTCTCTCCGGGCGCAAAACCCAGCATTTCACCGGCCTAACGCAAAGCGGCACAAGCCGTCTCGCAACGTGCATACTCGCGAATGCCAGCATTGGGCGAGATGGGGGGAAGAAAGAAGGAGCGCGAGCATAAGGACCCAAGGGAGGAAGAAGAGGCAGTCGCCACGTGGTCGTTGATGCGTTCGAGTTAGGGCCGCGCTTAGCGTTCCTTGTTTCCGCTCGTCACCAACAGCAGCGAGCAGCCATGTCCCTGCTCGCAGAACCCCAGCGCGCCGCACGGCCAGCATCCGTGCAGGCATACCCGACCAGCGCACCGCCACCGTCGACGTCATCGCGCCGGCACCGCGAGCGAGCGTCCCACAACGTGTCGGCAACTCCCGAAGAGCGCGAGCGAGAGCGGGAGAGGGAGCGGGAGGGCAAATACAGAGACGTGTACAGTCACCCGGCGGCAGTCGCGTTCGCCACGGCCCACCCCGGCCGCGCGATCCCCAAATTTGGCCCGTATTTGTTGCTGCAGACGCTCGGCGAGGGCGAGTTCGGGAAGGTCAAGCTCGGTCTACACACCACATGGGGGGAGGAGGCCGCCGTCAAGCTCATCAAACGGCACAACATCGACAGCGTGGTCAGGATGTCCAAGGTCGAGCGCGAGATCGAGGTCCTCAGGGTAAGGATTCCGATTATTTCTATTCATTTCTCGCGATTTCTGAATAATGTGGTTGACTGTGCTGCTGTGCTCCCCCACAGATGCTGAAGCACCCGAATATCGTGCGGCTGTACGACGTCATCGAGACGGACAAGTACATCGGTATTATTCTCGATTACGCCAGCGGCGGAGAGCTGTTCGACTTTATTCTGGCGCATCGTTACCTGAAGGAGAAGGACGCGTGCAAGCTGTTCGCGCAGCTCGTCTCGGGCGTCTGGTATATTCATGAGCGCAAGATCGTGCACCGCGATTTGAAGCTCGAGAATCTGTTGCTCGACCGCAACAGGAACGTGATCATCACCGACTTTGGCTTCGCGAACAGGTTCGAGCACAAGGCAGACGACCTGATGCAGACTAGCTGCGGCTCGCCTTGTTATGCCGCACCCGAACTTGTCATCTCTGAAGGCAGCTACGTCGGCTCTGCGGTCGATATCTGGTCTTGCGGTGTCATTCTGTACGCGATGCTGGCTGGCTACCTTCCCTTCGACGACGACCCGGCGAACCCCGACGGCGACAACATCAATCTTCTGTACAAATACATCGTCAACACTCCGCTATCATTCCCAGACTACATCTCTCCGGAGGCGCGGGATCTACTACAGATCATGCTCCAACCCGACCCACGGCGCCGCGCTAGCCTGCGCCAGGTGATGGATCACCCTTGGCTGGCGCCATATGCGCATCTCTTCCTCAAAACGGTCGAAGAGCTCGAGCAGATCGCTGTCGACTTGCACAAGCAGAAGCGCATGCAGTACCAGCGCCAGATGCGCGCCGCCCACTCTTCGCGCAAGCAGCAGCCAGAGTACCTCTACGAGGCTTCACCAGAGCCCGCGCAGACGTCGTCACGCCGTGCAGCAGCTAGCGCGATCGTTATGCCCTCGGCACCCCCGTCCACACACGATGACGACCCGTTCGCGCCTGGGCCCGGTCTACTGCCGCAGCCGGTTGCCGAGTCGCCCGTTATGGAGAACGAGACACCCCGCCGGGCCAAGGGCTCAGAGCACCCGCCTGCTACCGGCGGCAGCACGCGTGGCAAGCGCGACGTCAGGCACACCATTCAGGTCGAGTACAATCAGCCCGAAGACGAGGGGCAGCAGCAACCCCAATCGCGGCCCGGAACCGCTACTCGCTCCAGGACCGCACCGGTACCAGAGCCTGTGGCAACACCGACGAAACATCGTCGCGCGTCGCAGCAGGGTGCGCCTGCGCCTCCGCTCAAGGACGCACAACAGCCGAATCCGACTGTCACCATCGATCATGCCAGCCCGCCGCCCACACCTGCGCCTGCTGTCGACATCTCAGTCTCAAACACTTCTTCGTCTGCGCCTGTCAGGCAACCGAGCAAGAGCAGTTCCGGTGGCGGTTCTGGAAGGCACCGTCGTGGTCTTAGCATTGATAAGATCGGGCTCGGGAAGATCTTCACCTCTCCCTCTACCGAACGCGTCGAGAAGCAAGAATCCGCCAGTCGCAGGCCAAGTACCCTCAGTGTTGGGCCTACGCCTACGACACCAAGCCGCAATGGCGGCAACTTCACCCGCGACGCGTCGTTTACGTCTACGACGACAGCCGATAGCGGCCGCGAACGCAACAGGGAGAAGGAGAAGGAGCGCGAGGCGGTCATCCCAGACAAGAAATCGCGCCGCAGCACGCTCAGCGCGCTCGCCAACCCCCTCGGTACACTCGGCGGCACATTCAGGCGCAGCGTCACAGCGCGCACAAGTGCGCGCGAAGCCTTCGCGCCGCAAGAGCAGGAGAAGCAACAAACACCCACAAGCGCCCCGCCGTCCAGCTACGCGCCGCCGGCGTCTAGCCCCGGCCCGGGCATTCTCACGAACGGCGCTAATAATACGCTGCCGCCCTCGTCGAGCCTTGCTGTACCGGGAGGTGCACCGGCTGTACCTGGCTCCGCGCAGGACGCGCCGGCCAGCAGTACCAAGGCGCGGAAGGTCATGCAGTGGTTCCGTACGCGGTCCAAGGGCGGCGACGAGCTCACCGACGACGGATTGTCGACGCATACAGCCGCCTCGCGCGGGTTCGGCGCGAGCAATACGAGCGTCAATCAGATACCCGGTTCAGGGTACAGTACCGGCCCGAGCGCGTCGTTCCTCGGCGCCAGCAAAACGCCCAAAGCGCCCAAGACGGGCGGCGCGTTGAGGGTGCATCATGGTGCGGTGGATCAGACGACTATCACGTCCGAGGCGCCCCCGCTCGTTATGGCGCGTGTGCGGGCCACGCTCGCGGCGCTGGGCATCGAAGCGCAGGACGAGAGCGAGTTTAAGATTCGGTGTGTGCGGCCGAAGAGGAGGGCGAATGTTGCTGCTGTGAGGATGGTGGGGAGCGCGGCGAGTGGGGGCGTTGATCGGCGGACGGGGTTGCCCGTGCCCGGGCAGGGGGGCCAGGGGAGTATTGTGGGGAGTACTGGGGGGATGCTTAGGGGGTTGTTGGGGAGGAGGGGGAGTAGTCAGGTGGTGGATGATTCGGCGGACGTTTCGGTATGTCGGCTCTTCGTGTGCGGAGAGTGGGGATGATGCTGACTTCTCGGTGCAGGCGAGCGAGACGTCGCTCGTGGACTCGAGTATCGTCTATGGCGATCCGTCGGCGGATGTTGGCGACGAGGTACGTTTGCGCATACGCGTGTTGCAGTCTAACTGTATGACTGATTGGATTATCCAGGTCCGCTTCTATGTCGAGCTCACCCGCATTGACCGGTTGAACGACACCTACTCGCTCGATATCCGCCGGCTGAAGGGCAACCTCAGGAGCTACAAGTTCCTGTACGACACCGTCCGAGAGTGAGTTGCTACCCTCCTGCCTGTCCTTGAGCGAGATGTTGATCATGCGCTACAGGCGCGTCGCCCTCCAACGATAGACGTCCGCCAATGGATGCCGCCCACACCCAGACCCACATCTTTATACCCACCATAGCCCTCTCATCGCCCGTTCTCGCTGCATCTCCCAGTATCATCTCGCGACTCGATCGACTCCCGCGCACCTTACTTACCACTTCACTACCTGCGCCCTCACTTCTTCTTTTCCACTGCGTACTAACCACTCTGACCTACCTACCTACCATGTTCAGGACTGTGCTCTCGCATCGCGCTCCGCTCCTTGGATAAACAGCTCCGTCCGGCATTGACAAACAGACTCAGACTCCAGTGGCCACCCTCATCCATGTCGTTTCCTCTTTCTGCGTACTAGTTCAAGTTCTGCGATCTGCACTGTCTTTTTAGTTTTAGCTTTAGTACTAGCGTCTTTTGGAGTTATCTTAGATTATGCATGCGTTTCGTTTGGATCGGTACTGGTAGTCGGTGGTACAACGGTGTATAGGTGAGGGTTGGCCGCTGATCTCTGTGCTCGGTCTCAGCGCTGAAGCATGTACACGGCGTCTGCGTCTACGATAGTCCTTCAGCATGAGGCGCACGTTCTCTCCAATGGATGGCATCGAGCCACCCCTACATCTTGTCTGCAGCTACAGTAGAGGGGTAACTCGGCATTACGCTCATTCAACATCATTGCATGCACGATGACCCCCACGCCGCAGCGCTCGTAGGCAGTGATGCGAGTAAGCGCCGACTCCTGAACTTGATCTGAAGCACTATCGCTGGCCGCAAGGCTGGAGCACGAATCAGCGCGTACGACGTATCGCGCGCTGAAAAGATGCTTTCAGCGGCTTGGGAGACGCGCCGTCCAGTGAATCGTATCTGGGCCGGGCTAGCTCATCTTCCGGCCGTCATCGCATCCCCCAAGATCATCATTGCGGGCCGCCAATGATAGACTGCGTAAGACTTGGATCCCCATGCTGATATGTCCAATTGGATTCAGAAGTTCGATGAAGCCTCACATTAGTGATCCTCAATTCGCCCCCAGAACGCCTCCCAGAACGCCTCCCAGAATGCCTTGCCGCAGTTGATAGCGGCGCAAGAAGCTG
>UWZB01000049.1:8753-67115 GCA_900536885.1 Peniophora sp. CBMAI 1063
CGACTAGTCTCACAGCATGCTCCCGCACCCTCGAGTTCTTAACAATCGACATTGCCGCAGGCTTCGTCGCGGAGGTCCAGGGCAGCGTCACATTTCCCCGACTGCGCTACTTCCGACTTTGCACTCATCGCATGTGCGGGGCTGCGCTACTTCGTTGGATGGTGTTGCCATACGCACTTGACCTGCATCTCGAGCCGGTAGTATACTGGCGAAAGTCATTCACTGCACGGCACCCCACGATATACGAAGTTCCCTTCTGGCCATCGCGGTATGCCCCGGAGGAGCGCTTCGAAGGCGAATGGAGGTGGATACAGAAGTTCGCCAAGACCTTGGATCAACCCCACCGAACCGCCGCCATCCACAGCGCAACACCGGACCATCATGTGGCGTTTGGCGATCCAGCCGACATACTCAGTCGGCGCTCGGCGACGGTGGTTGGGCTAGATGTGCGCATTGATCCGTCCACGAAGCCCCACGAGCCGGCGGCGGCGAAGTTCCCCGAGCTGGTCAGTCTGACTCTGGCGGAATCAGCAGCGGAGCTCAGGCCGGTCTTGCACGACCCGGTGGGTCGTGACTGGGAGAGGAGCCAGGAACTTCAAGGCAAGATCGCCGCCCGGCGTTCTCTTACCTTCAGGGATGGGCAATTCTCTGCATATGACCGCGCTCGGGATTTCAACTCTCAGTATCCGAAGGCGTTATACGACACGTTGTATTACGTGATACATGCTCCGGTATCGTGGGCCGTAGCTGCGCAGGAGCTTGTCTTTGCCAAGGACAGCTGGCTGCCTGATCGCTCTTTGGGATACCAGCACATCCTACAGTGCTTCAACTCTATCCGGGCCCTGCATGTTGACAGCCCTGCGCTACCTCCGGACGTTCAGTTTACACAGAACATGGAGGGATGCTTCACTGCGGACCATTTGCAGGCACTTGCCTTGAGCCTGAACATCCCGACGTCGGCCGGCAACTATGTCTGTCTCGCCCTGGAACACATTCATCTTCGTGTTCCTGAAGAGACCTTGAAGGGCTGGATAGCGCCCATCGATTGGGATGGGATGCTGAATTCACCGGGACGTTTGGCGTCGCGTGCCAGGAAGATTCGGTTGAGCACATTCTCGGGTTAGCGACTGTATCACGTAAATCCTCACACATGCGCTTTTGTAGACAGATGGTACGATCCATCATGAATTCCAGCACCGTAGACTCTATCGTCAGACTTAGTGCGCATCACCACTGTCAGTAAGGCGCTGGTCCAGTCCCTAGACTGACAGATCCCCGCCGCATTCAGTTCCGCTAGCTTAGCAGTGGCAAGGTGGACCATTTTCCAGTCATCTGCGTCTTGGAGCTGTGCCCAAAGACCACAGTAAGCATCTCAGCGGAAGCAAGGTGTATTCTGGTTAGCTCCTGACAAGGCGGTCGAGCAGCACGCGCTTCATATGCTATATGTATGACTAAGTTTGATAACAGCAACGCGCAAGTCCTCTACTACTCTTACTAACCAGCATTGTTTCCCTACCTCAAATACACAAGATGCGGACCTCCGTAGCTTTACGAGCCGAGTGAGGTGTTAGAGGGGCAGCTTTTAGCGCCTCTTTCTGAGCTCGGCGCCCGCCTTCTACCAGAATCCCGATCCCCGCGAGGCGCCAACTCGACGTAGCGCCTAATAGCCCTCGTCTTCGCTCTCGCTCACACCCTGGCCCGAGCTGGACGAGCTGGTGTCCATCGTATCATCTAAGTCCGCCGGGTTTAGGAATTTGTCCGCCCATGCGGAACTGGCGGGCCCGTTCAAGTTGGATGGAAGGCAAAGGTTCGCACGGAGAAGCGGATAATCTTCGTCGTTCTCGCAATCCGGCAGGGCTGCCAGGTCGTCTGCAAAGTCCTCGATCTCCAAGAACGATCCGTCCCCTCCGGGACCCTATCAAATCTTCAATTTCATATGCGTTGTTGAGACGTTTTATCTGAACTCACCAATTCAGACGCAGCATGCAGAACCCCATTCAGGGCGTGCTCAACCCTGCCCCCCTTTTTGAGAAAAAAGTCCACGGCGCGCGCGGCGAAGTGGTCGTCCCTGCCGTCGAGTGCATGGCTCGTGACAAGTTGAAGGGTAGGGATCTTGTTCCGCCTTGTGATGGACGCTATCGCACGTAGAACTGCACCGTACCCCTTGATGAATGTGGCGTGGACGCCCTGCGCACAAATTTGCTCGGGTATGTACTTCATGAAATGAACATTGTCCAAGGTTGACGACTTGTATAGTCGAGTACGACCTCGCGTCTCATCGGCAGGGGTGAGGTCCAGAGAATGTTGCAGCATGTCCATGGCGACTTCAGCCCGGACTTGGGTCGTTAGTTTGAAGATTGAAAAGATATGGCAAAACAAACTTACCGCTAACTTGATAGAGCATGCGGAGCGAGAACCAGCCCTTAACACAGTGCCCGCAAGTACAACCCCATCTTGCGGCGTCCTCATTAGGAACCGGCTTTCCCATCGCCGCCAAGAGTATAGCCTGCGTCTCAATGCTGAGGGCAGAATGACCGGGCCAATTCTGCATCCCCACAGCCGATGCAAACACCCTCTCCTCACGCATCTTTTGCTGTAGACAGTCCAGAGGCAAGCGTCCGTGGGCGGTAGCTGTAAAGAGGTTGCCCCGAGCATTCATCGTCAACAATTTTATCACGACCGACGCTCTGCTTCTCATGGCCGCAAGGTGCAGCGGTGTTGCGTTCATGGCGACGGGGTCGGCGAGGCAGATGTGTGCAAGCTCATTGGGAGTGGTGAGCTGTGATAGTGCATCCACAATGCGACTATCGCTACAGTCGTCCGAGACTATCATAGCATGCAAGGGGAGGCGCCTGGCGTTCTCCGGCCAATCCGCTTGTACGAGCGTACGCATGAATGGTGATAGCGCAGGGAGCGGGCGTGACAATTCCGGCCGCGATATTTCACTAGCATCCTCGTGCGCTTCTAGAGAAAGAGACGGGTGCAAAGTATCTTTCAAGGCTCGTGCAAAGAAAACAGAACGACCGATGCGCCTGAAGCCGACTGTATGGAAAGTGCGAACCGCAACATCCGATTGCTTGCGGTGCTGTTCGGGAGACGTACTGGCTCCTCCTATCCCGGCAGGCCAAGCTATAGCGAACTCGCATTTCGCGGGAGGGGGGTGTAGCCACCTCCGGTGAGTGGCCGGCGGGCGGGTGATGGCAGGTTCCGATAGAACGTGGCGGAGCAACCAACTCCCAATACCGCGTCCCCGGTACGGCTCCTCAACACTGAGGTCTGTCACAAGCAAGATACTTCCCTCACTGAGTTCGTGACCCCAGACTCCGGATCCTCGCAAGTACCGATTAGAGATGTACTCGTCAAGGAGGCGCGCGCGAGCATCGAAGAGGAGAGAAAGCTCCGCGGTCTCCTGAGAGGGAATATCCATTTCCGTATACCACTTGCGCGAGGCGCCTAGATAGTCCCGCAGAATGATGTGTCCGGAGGCCAAGGCGACTGGAGAAGACTGTGGCAGAGCATTCAAGGGTTCCAGGGTGTAGGAGAAGTCGAAGATGCCGTGTGCTTCAGAATGGCGTTCGAAGCGATAATTCAGAGTATATGTGGAGTTATGGAGGACGTGCAACGTGGAAGCTTTGTGAACCATGCGGAATGCGCTAAGGATGAGCGAGCGTTGAAGGGGCAGGAGGGGCAGGAAGGACAGAGAGGTCGCACAAAGGTCGTGAACGAGCGAAGGCAAGATTACTTTTCCCTTATCTCGCCATATCTCACCGTCATGCTTTGGCATGTTAGCATTCCTGTGGCGGCTATTTGCCCCCGCCAGGACTTACAAGGTTCTGTCGAGGGGTATCCTGTATATAGGTACGCGGTGCGCCTGCTCGTGATGGAATTCCAGGAAGTCTAAAGGTGAAGGAGAAATGGCGATGATTTTCTTTGCCTCAGGGATGGGATCCGGGGTGGATCGAACCCCGGAGGGCGACCCGAGTTCGCACTCTGAATAATCATTGGACCCACGCTGCATCGCGTTGGCGCTTGCGCCGACGTCGCGACAATCAAAGGCGAATGGAAGCATGCGACATCGGCAGGTTAGGCAGATCCCCTGAGCGCTTGGGGCCGGGTGACTAGGTGAATTAGGTTAGAATACAAAGTGTCGCCGAGCCGCATGGTGAGTCTTGCTTGCACCCCCCCGGCATTATGATTAAAATCATTGATTAGCCATACCCCCCGGGCCAGGTTCGAGCGGCTCGGTTCACCACGGTGATCTCGACGGGAATTCTGAACTGCATGGAATGCGCCCAGACATTGCTAGGATTGTCCGCGGTGATCGTCTTCAACACACTGGTGAACTCAAATGTCTAACACCCCCCGGCTCTTGTGACAGACCGAACGCTAAGACCGCTTCTGCACTCGGTGTTTCAGCGGTCAGTCAGTAGTTACCGTCAGTTGCCGTTGGGGCCATGACCGCAGGCACCCTGACCCCGACTATCGATGCTGAGAGCTGAAACGCGGCGGAAATTGCTGGACGCGGGGCGACACTCGTCGGCCACGTCGGGCCGGCTTCGGGCATGCTTCAGGTGGTGTCGGTCGCGTGCGCGCTCTTCGGCGTTCGCCGCGCCGCGACTTGCTCCTGCTATCCTCGTAGCCGCGGTGCCTGACAGTCATGCCCGTTGGGGCTGACCGCGACCGATGCCACTTCGGTCTTGACCCCGCAACACTGACTGTGCTGGCGAATTATGGGTTCGGCCAAGGCCCCATCACCGCTGGAATAGGGGAACATCGGGGACCGTGAGGGCTCTGAATCAACTCACCAGTCCCGGTATCCTATGTAGTAGGCCAAGCAAGTCGACAACACCGGTAGAATGCTGCAATCAACAAGCCCGGCTGCCTAATGGCCATTAGTGGCTGAGTTCAAACTCACAGAGGCTCGGTTTCGACGCTGGGAAATACTCTCCAGTCACTCTTTTGATTGTAAGCTACTGACTGGTTCAACCTCGGGCTCGGCGAGCTTAACCAAGTTAACGGGTAGGCGGGCCAACGGTTCTGAGATTCCTGGGAATGCACCCGATGTGCCAGGTAAACTTTGATGTCAAGAATCTGCGGCATCTTGAACTCCACACTCATCTCTGATGTCTGAGCTTCACCCACCTATTCTCAGATTTGACAAGTTACCGGCTGAGCTCATCTCGTTGATCATATACTATGCTCAGATAGCCTGGCATAACGAACACTTTGCGGCACAAGCTCCATACGCGGCGGTGAAGCGCTACGAGGTGTCGCAACCTGCGTCTGCACCATCCACTGTACTCCCATGCTGTAACGGTGCACAATGGGATTTCAGTCGACCAATTTGCATACGCTCAGACTCTGGCAAGGCCCTCCCCCCTCACCTCCCTTCTCCTGCCCATAGCACATCGCTGGTCTCGAGAAGGTTACGCGGCGTCCTTCTTGAGGATTCTAAGATCTGGCAGCTGGATAACACCCTATACCCTGCGATCGCGCGCCACTCTGGAGAACACCGTACCACCTTTCGTGGGCGGACTGTCATAGAGTACGGATCACGCAACCTCATAGCGTTGGACGTCTGCGCGTGTCTTCTCCGCGGCCTCCGTTCCTTCTACTCTCGTCTCGTGAGGGTCAAGCTCAGGCTTCCGTCATCAGGCGACCGAAGGTTGGCGACCGAGCTACGAAAATTTGTTCGCGACAACAGGGGCCGCGCGAACAGCCCTCTGCTCAGCTTTGACCTCGAGGCTCTGGATCCGGATCCGCTCCACGCTCGGGAAGGCCGGCGTCGGTGTATGACGGCCATCGAGAGTGTAAACCTGCGCGAATGCCGGGTTTCGAACTACCCCGTATTCTACTTCTCAAAGACGCTGATCTCCCTTTACCTGCATCAAGGTCCTGGCACCTCCATGGTCTTTGGATCGTCGCTATCCGTCGGTCTCTTAGCATGCGCCGCCACCCTCGAGTATCTGACGATCGACATCGCTGGAGGCTTCCTTGCCGATATCGAGGGCACCATCACATTTCTTCGACTGCGCTACTTCCGGCTTTGCATGGATCCCCTGTTTGGAGCCCTCCTGCTTGGCAGGCTTGTTCTACCCTACGCTCTCGACCTGCATCTCGAGCAGGTCGAGTCCTGGAGAGAGCACTTCACAGCAAAGCACCCGGGAATATACGAGGTCCCTTTCTGGCCTTCAGAGCATGCCCCGGAATATTTCGACTGTGAATGGAGGCGGCCGCAGACGTTTGCTCAAGATCTAGCTCAGCCCCATTGCACCAGTATGATCCACTCCGCCCACCCCGCAAATCACACGACGAACACCGCCGACCCGGCTGAGCCACTCTGGCATCGCTCAACACGGGTGATGGGGCTGGACGTACGAATCGATCCAAACACCCAGCCCTCCGAGCCGGCGGCGGCACGCTTCCCCGAGCTTGTCAGCGTCAGTGTGGCGGAGTCTGTGCAGGAACTGAGGCCGGTGCTGCAGGACCCGGTGGGCCGTGATGCGGAAGGCAGTCAGGCGCTTGGTGACAAGCTCGCCGCTCGGCGATCCCTCACGTTCAGAGACAATCAGGTGCTCCGGCAAGACCGTGAGCGAGACTTCAATGCCCAGTATCCGAAGGCCTTGTACGACGCGATTCAATATGTCCTGAGCCTTATGCCCGACGCATGGGCTTCCGCGTCCGAGCGCCGAGTGAAGGAGTTCGTCTTCGCTCGGGATAGCTGGTTGCCGGATCGCTCTCTAGGCTACCAGCACATCCTAGGGAGATTCACGGCTCTCACTGTGCTCCATTTCGAGTGCCCTTTGCTCAGCGACGACGTCGAATTCAAGCCAAACATGGAAGGGTGCTTGGCGTTAGAGCATCTTCAAGCGCTTGCGTGGGCCCTCGATGCGCCGAGCACCGGCGGCGTTTATCTCTGCCCGGCGCTGGAGATAATTCACCTTCAGGTGCCCACGGATAGCTTGCTGGATCCAGTGGGGCGGGACCGCTGGGAGTCGTCGGTCAATTCACCAGATCGCCTGGCTTTTGGCGCTCAAAGAATTCGGCTCACCTCTAGTCAGGACTGATCTTCACCCGTTTTTCTGCTTGCATTGGGATTGTTGTGATTCATTTTCATATTATATAACGAATGTGCCTCGGATCTGTATGGAATAAGCGCCTTCGCCGATTCTCGTAGGCTCAGTGCAAGCAAGTTATTGTGATTTCCGAAAGCAGCGAGACGAGCAAAAGTGCGACGTCTGCTAAAGCGAGATTGCTGGCGATGCGGCCGCGAGGTGCTGACGGAGCCTGGTGACTTTGCGAACTGGCGGCAGGCGCGGCTAGGCGAAGTAAGGTCTTCCAGGCGATGTTTCGCCCTGACGCGGTGCTTTACCCAGGCGCTCGTAGATGATTGGTATAGAATCTCCGGCATGTTCAAAGCCAGGGACCCTTCTGAATCGCCGCGTTCGCCAGATTGCAAATCACCGGGCGCCGTCAGCGCCTCGTGGTCGCATCGCCCGCAATCGCCGCTGGGGACGGCGCAGTTCAACGCGCGATTCTGCCCGCAGCCTCGGGAAACTGCTCGATCAGGCGCATGAGGCGTCGCTTCCCGATTGCGGTGGTCGATGGTAAGCGCCGCGGTGATATACCTGCTAAGCACCACGGTGGTTGTGGCATGTTGGCATTCTGAGGAGATCATATCACAAGCTGCAAAGCCATGTGAAGGTCAAAACCCCTCTTGGCAAATGTCAGATGCGAACAAAGGTTGCACAGGCCATGACCAATGCTATAGAGATTCGAAGCCAGCATCACCGTCTCCAAGGCGCGCGACGCCGAGGTATCTTCGGATGAAACAGCCGGAACGATCCATTGAGAATTTCCGACGTCAAAGGCGAAATCGCCCGTCACCGAGGTGGCCGAATCGGCAGCATGCCTCTCGGCGATATCTCGGGTAAACTGGACCCTGCGTTAGGGCATGCACCGAACGGCGGTTGAGCGTTAACCACAACCTCATGGCTGCCGACGAGCCGCTCGCAGATGTTCGTAGGAGCAGCGTCGCTGGTGAGCCCTTTCCTGCCTGCTTATGCGACGCCACTTTGCGATGCTCATCCTAAATCTGCCAGCCAATCCGGATGAGAGAGTCCCCAGCGGTGTGGCAGAACCCCGGGAGGGCGACAGCTCGCGGCTTCGCTACGCACCTCCATTACCCCAGCCCGAGCTCTCGAGAAGCGCATCGGAAAGCGAGCAAGCTACGGCGCAAACAGCGGATGAGCCTTTGGGCGATGGGTCGTCAGTCAACCCCGATCGCCGCGATTATGCCGCCGACCTTCATGAGGTTCTCAACGCGCCATCCGACGCCGACGCCGCGGCCCTCAAGCACAAGCACCACGAGCGCTACGGCGAAGACCCCGTTTGGACTGCTCTTCTTCAAGAGACGCGAGACACTTTGCGGCTGGATATTCGCATCAAGGAGTTGCAGCTGCGATATCTGCGGCAAGAGCTGTTGGAGACGAATGAGATCATGCGTGAAGAGTTTTCCGAAGAGCCTCAGGACCGGCAGTAGGCGAACGAGGATGGGCAGACGGAGTTAGACTTTTGCTTCTGCATGCGGTAGACAGAGCAATCGTGATGATACTAACTAGCGGTCGCGCCGCGAACTTCCAAATTAGAGCACTGTTAGTAAAGAGACTGTGTCGAACTTCAGGCGATGGGCTACGCAGGCTTTCGCGCTGCGCAATCGGGGTAGCACACGTTCGCTCGCAATTGAGCAAATACGTCGTCGCCGCATGGTGTCTTGTGTAGTCTGCAATCGCCATTGTCTGCGATGAGCTCTTGCACTATCATACGACAAGGCGAATCGAACCCCTGCGCCGAGTTTCAGTAAATAAATATTGTTCGTCCCTTTTCGCGACGGGAGTCTGGAGAGGGCGGGTCCGCCCAAAACAGCTGCTACGATCCGGCGATGCTATCTGGGTGGATGCAGCTATGCGTCGGTCAAACCCCAGCAGGGGCGGGGAGGCTGGTCGGAAGAAATGCATACGTCGAGCAAGCCGGCTTGTGAGATTGGCGCCAATGGCTACAGGCAAGATTAGCGAATGTCTTCACGCCGACAATATGAGATACATGCCTGATCTGGCAGGCTCGACCACAATATCGTATGCGCTGGCACGCCCCGCACAACTTAGTACTCTCACTCCCGCACCAAACGCAGACTTTCTTGAGCTCAGGCCAGATTTCTGTCGGGGGCCGAATAGCCAACCTCACCGGCAGAGGCAGCGCTTCAAAGCGCCCAATTGGAACGGGCGAGTGGCCAAACAAGCTAGCGATATACAAGCCTTGAACACAAGCGCCAGGGAGCGGCGGTGTGACGTCGAAAGCGACGTTCAGAGTATCCACCTTACTCTGGAGGTCGGAATTCGTCTTCCAGTGGATCGCGGCCAGTATAAACGCCAACCGCTTCTCCGCCGCCTTCCCGTATTGTCTGATCTCGAGGAAGAACTCTTCGCGTGCTTGCCCGCTTTCCCTGAGGCTAGTCAGCCACGTTCTATCTAGCCGTGACATGATACTCACATATGGCGATATTGGAGAGTAGACGTGATTCGGAAACAGAGATTGGAGACGTTGACGACCCAGTCGTAGTCCATCCCATGCCCCATTCCGGGGTACCCCCGCTCTTGCATCCAGATTGCGTACAGGCGGTGGATGACAAGATCAACGGGTCCTAGCTCTCTGGCGATATCTCTCCCTGATCGGAGGTCTGCAGGCGCGTAGCGTAGCTCCCCCAGACTCATGCCCGTTCGCAAGCTCTGGAACCAGAGATGCCGCCCTAATGCCTGAAAGCGCAGACTATGCATGAAGTACACCAGCCAGATCGACTCCATAGCGCGAGCAAATACCTGTGCCAAAGTACTGAATCGCTCATGAAAATACAAGCATGCTTTGCACACTCACGGTGATATCCTGGTTAGAGGCAAATAGGGAAAGCCCAAAAATCGCTGGCCAGGATAGCTCAAGCAAAGTACGGCGCGAAGGAAAGTCATCGATGGCGGGGAGACGACCGGAAGCATCGATGCTGCTGATTATATTGATAATGGGCCCAATGTCATCGCCTTTATCGCGAAAGATAGCCTCCAGGTATCCTTTGCAAATATCGGCGTTGGCTTGGTTCCAGCTAAAAGGGGCGAGCTGCACAAGTACCATGGTGGGTGGAGGATGGCAAGCGCCCACTCGTTCCGCAGCCCAAGCCCCCGCCTTGCGGAGAGGGGATAAAAATGATGCGCTGGCGGCCTGATGGTTCGTCGGAGAGCCCGCGCCCTATTCACCAGCGGGGTTCGATCCACCAAATTTACCCCGCCAGGAGGCGCGGGCGGTGGCGCTGATCATCATGAGGGTTCTCGCGGGAAATGAGCTATGGCATCTTGCCTTTGAACGGTCACGACCTCGGTGCAAGCTCTCCTGTGTGCCTATTGAACTTGACATGGTCCATAAGGCATCCTCTTCGCACGTCCTTGATGGTTCCACCTATATCATGGACTATCGCTTCGAATGCAACTCTGAAGCGCTCGGCTTATTTGACTTCTCCTACGCCCTACAACCATTGAATGCGCCGTCGAACTCTTCGCCGATTGCCTTGGCCTCTGGTCACGTCATTCTTCGCGACTATCTCGGTGCCTCGCGTCGGTGGTATGCTGAAATGGATATACCTTCCCAGGAGACTGCAGAGCTTTCATTTCTCTTCGATGCTCGCGGGCGCCTCCTGGACGAGTACGTCTCTGGCCTCTATCTGCGGGGATCTGGGGTTTGGGGTCATGAGCTCAGCGAAGGGAGCATATTGCTTGTGACGGATCTCAGCGTTGAGGAATCTTACCGCGGACGCGGTATTGGGACATGGTTGCTCACCCACGTTCTATCCGAACCTGCTATCGCCCGCCCACCGGCAACTCAATGGAGGTTGCTTCACCCCCCTCCGGCGAAATGCGATATTGCTATGGCTTGGCCTGCTGGGGCTGGAGGAGCGGGTATGCCTGCCGAGCAGCATCGCAAGGAATCGGACGTGGCCGTCCGCACCTTCCGCAGAGTCGGCTTCAGGCGCATCGGCCGTTCCGTTTTTTTTGCAAGAGCCTTGAAGGACCCATCGCACCCATCTCTTTCTTTACCGGCCGAGGACGATCCTGGCGAAATAACGCAGCCCGAATTGTCACGCCCGCTCCCGACGCTATCACCATTTATGCGCACGCTCGTACAATCGGATTGGTCAGAGAACGGGAGGCGCCTGCCATTACATGCTATGATAGCTTCGGAAACCTGTAGTGATAGTCGCATTCTAGATGCGCTATCCCGCCTCTCCACTCCCGCCGAGCTAGCGCATATCTGCGTCGCCGACCCCAGCGCGATGAACGCAACGCCGCTCCACCTTGCTGCAATGAGAAGCAGAGCGTCGGTCGTGAAGAAGTTGCTGACAACGAATGCTCGGGGCAACGTGTTCACAGCTACAGCACACGGACGCTTGCCTCTTGACTGTCTACAGCGAAAGATGCGCGAGGAGAAGGCCTTCGCATCGTCTGTGGGGATGCAGAGCTGGCCTGGTCATTCCGCACTCAGTATTGAAACGCAGGCCGCACTCTTATCCGCGATGGGAAGGCCGGTTCCTACTCAGGACGCCGCAAGATGGGGCTGTACTTGCGGACAATGCGTTATGGGCTGGTTCTCGCTCCGCATGCTCTACCAAGTTAGCGGTGAGTTTGCCTTGCCATATCATTTTAACCTTCAAACTAACAACCGAAGTCCGGGCTGAAGTCGCCATGGACATGTTGCTACAGTCATTGGACCTCACGCCCGCCGACGAGACGCGAGGTCGCGCTCGGTTATACAGGTCGTCAACTTTGGACGAGATTCATTTTATGGAGTACATACCCCAGTCCATTCGTGCGCAGGGCGTACACGCTACTTTCCTCAAAGGTTACGGAGCAGTTCTACGTGCGATAGCATCCGTCACGAAGCGTAACCAAATTCCAACCGTTCAGCTTGTCTCGAGCCATGCCCTCGACGGCAAGCACGACCACTTCGCAGCGCGCGCCGTGGAGTTTTTTTTTCAGAAAGGCGGCAGGGTCGAGCACGCCTTGAATGGGGTTCTGCATGAGGCATCCGAGCTAGTGAGATCAAACAATCACTCTCAGCGGCGTATATGAAACTGAACCTTTGATAGGGTCCCGGAGGGGATGGGTCGTTCCTCGATATCGACGAATTTGCAGACGAATTGGCAGACCTGCCGGACTGCGAGAACGACGAAGATTATCCTCTTCTCCGCGCGAACCTTGGCCTTCCGTCGCACTTGAACGGGCGCATCAGCGCCACATGGTTGGACCATATTATGGACCCAGCGGACTTCGATCATGCGATGGACAGCAGCTCTTCAAGCGAGGGCGAGAGCGAAGACGAGGGCCGTTAGGCTCGGTTCTGCGTCGGGTGGCCGCGTCGCCGGGGATCGGGCTTTGGTGTGAGCTGGGCGTTGGGACCGGCAGGAAATACTAATAGCTGGCCTTGTAGAATATTGATCGGCCTGTAAAACCACGCCGGCTTTTGTATTGATCCGCTGGGCACAATAGTGCAATCATGATTTGTATCTGCTACTTTGCGCGACAGAGGCATCGCCGCAGGCGGCCACCGGGCCGGTGGGGCGCTTATGCTTCGCGCGGCCACGCGACGACGATGCGCACGTGACGTTTGATATGTGACGACGGCGGGTGATTGCGCTTAGTCGGTGGTTCGTTCTCGCTCCCGCCTTTCCTGAGATCGCAGGTGCTTCGCCGTTGGTCTGTCAGGCCTCGGTCTTAACCCCGCTACCGTTAGTCTAGTATTACATCGACGACAACCCTGGCGCACACATATGTCGCCGCTGATGCCGCGCGAGCGCATGATATCTCTCCGCCAGGACCCAGCGCTGCTTCTGCAAGCGTACTTGTACGCCGTCACCGACAAATGTCTGCTTGCTAAATCTCTCTTACCTGTTTGCGAATTATTCATAGCATGGAGGAAGACGAAGCGGGCCTATTCCGCTCGCGCGACTGTTTCGGCGAGCGGACCCGAGATAGGCGACCGAAACAGGGTGACGTGTGAGTGTTGGCGCCATCTTCTCGTTCCGGCGCTAATTCTCAAAAGCATCTTTGTGAAGAACAACTTCGGCGAGAAATGGTTGGCGGTGATTAATCGTATCTACTTCATGGCGGTGAACAGCGTTCGAACGAAAGTGGTGCGGTTAAGCTCAGCGCCGCGCCACCTTGTTGCTCACTGTGCTCCAAGATCGACGCCGTCACGATATGGAGCGTCGGCCATCTTTATCAGGCTATTGGGGAAGGGAAGGTTCGCAACGCTGCGGTGTACGTCCGACAGCCCTTCGAACCCGGCACGGCGACTGATTTCGCCTCGGAAAGTCTGACACAGCAACTCAGGGGCCTCTCGTATAATTGGTGTTTCGTAGCGGCGAATCATACCGACGTCGTCTACGCCGACGATCAGGTCATTAGTGAGTCCCGGCCTTGAGCGCCGAGCCATATGAAGAAATGACAGATCACCGCAGGTGGTGTCACGCCTGGCGATATGGCGAAGCTCGGCTATCTCGACCCCGAGTTCTACTTGCTCATTGAGGACGTCCCGGGTACAGATCACAATGATCCACAGCGTGCGCGGGAGTTCGTCTTGGTGTCCCGCCTAGACATATCGCCCGTCCTCGCTTATTAGGTATTGTCTCAGTCAGAGGATCCTGAGGCTCGGTTTTGCAGCCCTTTGTACGCCGTTAGGCGCCTTTGCTCTCAAACATGAAATGGCGGATGAACCCCCCGTAGCGAAGCAGATTTGGCCGGTGCTTGTCCAGGTGGTATCGTGTTGCCGAGAAGCCGTTCCGCGCTATCCTACAAGCGAACGACGCGCTGGGTAGAACCGCGCGGTGTGTACCAGCGGTGTTTAGGGCGCTGCCCGCTATTCGAATACGGCGGCCATCTGCCGCGCCTCGGGCTTCGTGATCCGGGTTAGCCGAATAGCGCCAAAGAATGTTGCCAGGTTCGGGGATGAGTCGCCCAACCGAATCAGAGAAGGTGGCTTCGAGCCCATCTTGGCTCACACGGCGCATGCAGATCGCCGGCCGATGTTTGCGCCTCTGACGTCGTGCGAAGCGTTAGCGGGTGGGCCGCTTCGGCAAGGCCACCGGCAGCGAATCGCGACGCGCCCCGGCGTTCGCGCAGCATCGTGCGACGGCTGCACGCGACAAAGCCGCACGGTGATCGTCGATTTCATTTGCGCCCATCGCGCTTGCGGTTCTGATATGGCGAACGACGACGCATACCATACGCAGCGCGGAGACCATGATAATGACTCGCGAGGCGCTGCGGTCCTGCTTACATGTACCAGTCTTTTTTACCTTTACTTCAATTTGACAATGCCATTAACGACGAAAATCGTTTTGCGAACACGAGAGCTATGCAATAACACTAGCCGCACAGCGGGCATCATTCACAGTACATTCAAGAAAATTCATATATGTTGGGGAACGTGCCCGGCAACCCGGTCTCACCGCAATCAACCGGAGAAGCGCTCCACGAGCTCCAATAACATGCCGCGCACCGCGTCGATGACCTGGCGGCCCAGCGATCGCATGGTCTCGCGCTGGGCTAGATGGACGTCGTCAGCGCTGATAACGGCGATCCGAGGCGAAGACTTACTCCGCAGCTTCTCGGCGACTCGATGGAAGCCCATGGTGGCAGAGATGTGCATCGTGCGATTCTCGACGCGCAAGGTGACGGCGAGGTCCTCCAGGCGATGGTTGAGGCCTGCGAGGGTGTTGTCGTGGTGGAGAGCGGACTCGCGGAGGTGCGCCTGTTCCTGGGCCACCGTGGTGAGGACCGCGCCGTTTTGAGAAGTCGCGGTGACGACGGCGTCGAGTTTGTCGTTGATGGCGTAGATTGCGTCTGCTAGACATCAGCATGCGGAGAGCGCCAGAAGTCAGACCGACGTGCTCATAATGTCCTCGGCCGTAATGACGGAGGCGCCTTGCGGCGGATTGCCGCCTTGAGGGGCTTGCTGAGCGTTGTTGTTATCCATGGGGTCGTCAGCCATAGGATAGTGGAGGGCGATGTCGAGGTGAAAGTTGGCGACGCGAGGGTTTTATACAACCGTGTGTGCCGGGTCCGTGTGTCGCACGGTGACCCGGTGACAGGCGCCACGATTTGCTATTAGGCGTCCAACACCTTCTCGAGCGCTTCCTCTGGGCTTTTACCACGGGCAGTCTTCGTTGGACGAGTCAGTTGCAGAAGTAAGCGATGAAAGCGCGACGCACCGTCAAACGCCCCGTCGTCGACGTCGTCGAACGAATGAGCTGCTCATGCCTCCCCGCAGCGTCCAGCAGCTATCACGACCCGGCGACGACGACGCTCGACGTCGAACGAGGGCGGCGTTTCGACGGGCTGCGCCCGCGACTGATGCGTCGCTTTTGGGGCTCCAGCGCTTATACCGCCGCAACCCTGCGTTCTGCGGCGTTCTGTCTGCCCAATGCAGAACGAAGTCGTCGTGTATCAGGCACAATTCGTAGCTGCTGCGATGCCATCCTCGCCGGAGGCAATGAAGTATTCCTACAAACAGCAGTCAGCAAGGACAGAAGCTGAAAGCGCATTACCGCACGTCCGCCGGAATCTGCGAGTGTCGGGAGAGGTGGTAGGTCGAAAGCAAGACTCGAAGCGCGAAGCTTGAAACCTGAGCATAGTCTGCAGCGTGTGCGCACGTGTCGCGCGCGAGAATCCCGGTGATTGCCGTTGCATCACGGGGATTGCCGTGTCTTATTGTTGAGCGCTATTCCAGTTCTGAAGGCTTGACCCTGTAGCAAGGCGACGACCACTCAGATCCGCTTTCCCGCCACCGGCTACGTATGACGCTGATGCAATTAGAAGGCGGTTCGCTTAGCTTTCCCGCAGCGTACTGGCGTATCCGCTTAGGAGTCTCCTCATCCTTTCCGCACAGTGCAGCGCCGGCAGTACCCCGAGTCTCCTTGGACCACGCAGTGGAGGCGCATGTCCGCTTCGTCGCTCCTCGCCGAGGACCGGCAAACCATACGAAACATCAGCGTCACCAGACGGGCTGGCGCCTCGCGAGCTTCTCGTCATCAATTCCACTGGCTTGAGGTTTCATCTTACTGATGGTTACCCATGCTGCGTGACTGACTAGGGCCCTTGACGCACATGTGAAGAATTATTACGTACGGTATCGGTAAAGTCGCTGTCGGTGAAGTGAAAGGGGAAGCGGCCTACCCGACATGTCGACGACGCGACAGATCGACTTATCCAGCTGCTGAATGCATTGTCTCGGCCGTCTTGACCTATGGGCTGCCCGATCCTACCACCCTTCTGGCCCTAATTCCGCGCTGTTAGGCGACCATACCCCACAAAGACTTGCATACCTAAAGCGGACAGTCTTTGACTGTGAGCCGAAGTTCGGCAGCGGACCGTAGCCACGCGTGGCGATGATCCGGGTTTGCGCCCGCGCTATATAAGTCTTTGAATCGGCAGTTCTCATGCCGCACCTCTGCTCCAGTCCCCCCATGTCGACTGAGATAATCACATCTTTCGCCACCCCCAGCATGCCTGCCCCTCGCACGGTGCGGGGTTTACTCTCCAACCCCGTGCCACGTGGTATTCTCGGTGGGTCCGTGCGCAAGACGGACCGCGCCGGCGCCTCTGGTGATCAGGCCCCTATCGGTATTGTTGGCAATATAAATGTTACGTAAATTTACTGATGGCTTATTATCTAGAGCTGTTAAAGGACTTCGCCAAGCGTCTTGAAGGCGTCAGCAAGGCCATCGCTCAGCAGACGACCGCACTCAAGGATCGCCGCGAGGATTCTGTCGACCAGGCCCTTCTCGATGAAGCTCAGACCAATCGCCTTGAGGTTTTCAACATTCATCTTGATGCTGCCCGGGACAGTTTCAAGGAAGAGGGGGAGACGCTTTCGCAGGTCTTTGAGAAGGGGTTTAAAGACCTGGATGCAGAGCTCGACGGTAAAGGCTGCTCACGTTCCCTTTCCCAAAACATGCGCTGATTGTTGGACGGTGGGGTACCAGAGAACTTCGAGGTCTACCAGGAACAGACTACCTCGCTCCTCCGCCTCATCGAAGAGCAGAAGAAGCTGATCACCGGTCCGGCGAAGTGAGGGGGAGTTCGGTGTCCGTTGTCTATGCGCTACGTTTACCTGCTAAACGCAGAATGTTCTTGCCGCTCCAGCCTTTTCTTGCCTATCTTGTCAGTCGATGTAGTTGTATCACGTTCTCATTACGCACCCTATGCCAGCCCGTCTTGTGGAGTTTTGAATCATACGTCGTCAGGATGGAAGGCGAAGATAGAGCGAGTTGAATCAACGGCCGCCGTATCAGGAGTTTATTTCCCTCCATCGTCGGGGGTTTCTAAAGGCCGAACGAAAGCAACACGCTGTTAAGTTGGCGCTATGGGATCGCAGCAGTGGCCACGCTAAAACAAACGCCGCTGGTGAAGGCATGCGGCGACAGGACAAGCGTATAGGGCCCAGCTATCCGCCTCCATGAGACCGTAGCGAATTGCGCTCGTGGGCCAATCGGTGCTCCCAGGACCCGGACAGCTCACGCTGGGCTTCCAATGAAAGGCGCCTTTCGGGGCCTGGGTCTGATCAGGAGCGAGAATGAAGCGGTGGCTCGCCGTCGCCACGCAAACACAACCCTGCCCTATAACAACCCCAAGACAGCGGCGCACGATTCGCGGTTTGAAGATGCCTCGGTTGGCGCGGTATATACAATAGCGGATGGTCAGGGGGGTTGAAGCTCCCTCCACTAGCGCAAAGGTAAGCGGTCGAGCAGTACAGTCTCCCGGGTTTGACAGAGGCGCTAAGTATGGTGGTTGGTGGGAGACCATGAAACGCAAGCGAGTCGGCGCTCAAGTTGATGCATTAATCGTTGGCCCGGAACGCGCCGGGCCCAACGCAAGTTCGCTGATGGGCTTTGTCTTGTCTTGTCTTGCCCGCCATGTCCGAGTCTCCTGCTACCTCCGTTTTTCCGATTCTCCAGTTGCCTGTGGAACTTATAACCGAGATCGCCGTCTGGGCACAGCACATCTGGACAAATGACATGTTTACTCCCTTGTCTGGCGCTCCCAAAAGAAGACTGGTCGTTGGGCCAGCGCAAACCGTCGCTCGTGACGAAGAATGCTGCGGCAACGTCAGTCGCGAAATACTTCCTGCTTGCTTCACTGCCGAATGCCCTCGTAACGTGCGTTCGCCAGCGCACTGTTTACGCCGAACATGCCGATACATACGCGGAGCGCTACTTGGTGCTGATGCTCGCGTGGGGCAGACAGACAACGCCTTTCTCAAGTTCGAAGCCGATGACGCAGGCATCGCGCGGCGCTTCACCAGCGATGGTACTGCATATCAGACCCGCACGCTGATAGCTTCGCCGTCTTGCGCATGTCTACTTGAGAAGGTCCAAGGTTTCTATGACAGTCTCGAGAACGTCAAGATATCGTTGCCTTGGGCGACGCATGCGCAGCCGCATAGCGAAGACCTCTTCGTCCGGCACCACAGCGCAGACAGCCCGCTGCGGCGCTTCGACCTGGAGTTTTACGAACCCTCCCGACTAACAACCGTTCCTGCGGCGTCAATTCGCTTCGTCCGCAGCCTCTCCGCTAGATCCTCGCGCACGGTTAACGCATATTTCTTCTATTCATCGCCCCACTTGACAACTCTCTGCATCTGCCACTCCATGTCGCAGACTCCGCAATTCGGGACCAACTTCTGGAGGGGTTTAGGGCTTTGTTCCGAGAGTTTGGAGTATCTCACACTCGATATCCCCAGCGGGACGTGTGTCGGCGGCGAAACATTTTTTCAGCTTCGCCGCCTGCGGTACCTACGCCTCGTCGCCCCTGCGGCTGATTCAAGCTGGCTATTGCAAGCTTTGGCATTGCCTCCTGATGTTGACATCCACCTGGAGCCGGTGTATGACTGGAGGAGGGCTGCCGAGCGAGTAGCGAAGGTGTTGGTTGAGAGCGGCTATGTCAGACCCATGGAGGTGCCATTCGAGGTCATGGAGGATGCTGCGGACGGCGACGCGTCGTGTCCACACGGATATTGGCGCTTCATGTCTGCTCTCGCCGCCCCCGATCAAACCTCGACCATATTCCACAAGCCGCCGCTCCTGCAAATCCAAGAGGACAACCTGAACAACGCCATACGGGTCCTGGGACTGGATATTCGTCTCGACCCTTCCACGAGCGCGGCCGAGCGCGCCTGCGCCCGTTTCCCCGAGATAGTAGCCTTGTATCTCACCAAAACCTTAGGGGAGTTCTCACAGGGATGCGCCACCGCCGAACCGGATTGGCGAATTTCCAGACCACCCGGAACGAAGCTGAAAGCTAGACGCTCACTTGTCTTCCGCGATTCCCTGCTGAGCGCGGCAGTTAGAGACAACGCTTATCAGCCCCGGTTCGTGAAGCCTGTCTACGACGCTGCAGCGTACGTCATGGGGCTTGCCACGCGGGGCAGGCCCGGCACTGTTTTCGCTGGCTTTGAAGCCGCGAGCACTTTGGCGCTACACCCGCAGTCGTGGAAGCCCAGATACTCGCTGGGTTGGGCGCAGCTCTTGGATCACTGCGAGCGGTTTGAAGCCGTCGCCATTCTTTTCGAACGATGGGCGGACGAGACTGAGCCGGCAGACGAGACGAAGGAAGGAGTACTGTCGGCAGCTCATCTTGAGGCCTTAGCGACCTACCTGAACGACATCAGCTCTGCATCGGGTTATCCCTGTCGGCGCCTGCGCTACATTTACATTCGTGGGGAGACGGACGCTCACCTCTCTGGCGGGGTTCACACTTTCATTGAACGATGGGAGCGGCGTTTCAATGCCAAAGGGCGTAGCCGATCACCGGGTATTTGTCGTATATCTGTACGCATGTAGATATTTCGGCTACACATCCCGATGTCGAGTCCCTGTATCTTGCTGCTGCTCGAAACGTCTTATATCTATATCGCTATCGCTGCGCCAGGGAGTCTAGGCATCAGGCTCCTTCGCCATTGTGTCGGAAAGCACACAAGGCGTGGGACTGTATTTAGTAATCCTTGTCGTGATCGCGGAAGCCGCGACGGGAGTCTGAGGACGCGTTCTCCTCCGCCCTCATGTCAGATCGCAGAAGGATGGCACACTTCCGGTTCACCGATCTCCCTGTCGAACTTGTGCTTCTGGTGGTAGACTTTGCGCAAGCTCTCTGGCTGGAAGAGATCTTCTCTGCTCACGCCCCATACGCCGGCGTCAGACGTAACATCCCCGCGAAGCAGTCTGCCGCGATCCAGTTCCCCCCGTGTTGCAACGGCATGGCTTGGAACCGTACGCGACCCATCTGCCTGAACAAGGCCGCACCATTGCGATTACGATCACCAGTTCACCGTCTTTCGCATACCTGCCAGACTCTTCGTTATATTCTTGGCGTCAAGTGTCTAGAGATATGGAAATCGGACAACGCTCTGTTCAAATCTATCACGCTGCGCTTCAAAACGCCCGCTCTCGCCAAGGCACAACTGACGCGTTCATCGATTCTCGCCTTAAATGTTTGCAATTGCCTGATCCCTTCCATCGAGCGCTCATACGAAGCGTTGGAGAACGTGAAACTCGCCCTACCCTGGCAGGATTACCGCACCGCGCGCTCAGCCCTGCACCAGTTCTTCTATAAACACTCTGGGCACAAGGGAGGAAACCTGCGTCAAATCGATGTGGAGATCTATGAACCCAATCCGCATTTCCCTGCTTTCTCGTACATCCGAATGGTAGCAGTCAAGAGCCCCCGTCTTCGCTCAAGCCGGTGGTCAGGAGGAAATTTGTACTACTTCTCCGAGCACATCACATCCCTCTATCTATATCACGCCCACCCGTGGAGACCACGTTATGACGCGTCGTTGTCTGAAGCCTTAGGAGTCGCCTCTCAGACGCTGCTGTACCTCACCATTGACGCTAGTGGTGCTGTATTTCATGATTTGACACCATTCGACCTGCCTAGACTCGTCTTTCTGCGGCTAGCGGTCTCGCAGCTCGCCGGTCGCCTATTCTTGCGTTGCGCCACCTTACCTACCCCCGTCGATCTTCATCTGGAGCTCTCGGTGCCTTGGCGAAGCCTGACGCGCCATGCCAGGCCAAGCTCCGTCACGCCGTTTGAAGTGAATTTCAGCGGCCTTGACAGAGCAGGCTATGTTCCGCCTGAGGCCGCGTTGACTCAGTACGCCGCGGCACTGTCGGCCGTAGACATTCTACCGACTGTCTTCAATACGCCCCCGGCGAGCGCCACGCCGACCGCCCAGGGCTGGCAGGAGTTGAACGTCGTGGGATTAGACGTGCGCATCCCTCTCGGCGTCAGCAGCAATTACCCCGTCGCACGGCTACTTCCGGACTACGTCAGCATCGCATTCGCCGAGTCGGTCGACGAGCTGCATGCCGTTTTGATGGATTCGGCGGGGCGAGATTGGCGCCGAAGGCAATCTTCGGAGAGCGTACAGCGACCGCGGAGATCCCTGAGCATCAGGGACGATGAAGGTTTCAACGCGCCCGTGCGATACGAGAGAGACCCGTACGGGAAGCTGCCGGAGGCACTGTACCCGTCCGCCCTCTACGATACGGCGGCGCACGTCCTTCGCACGGCGCTTAGCGCCAGAGCCAACGACGCGTCAGCTGCGCAGGAGCTCATGTTCGCGAAGGAATCTTGGCTGCCAGACCGCTCGCTGGGATATGCGCGGATTCTCGAAGAATTCAAGGGATTACGCGCAATCCACTTCACCAGCCCTGCCCTCGCAGAGCATTTGCAGTTCAGCCAGAACATGGAAGGGTGCTTGGCGTTCGAACACCTTCGAGCCCTCGCCATCTATCTCAATACGCCAGGCGAACGATTTGCGTACCCCTGCCCTTCATTACAGCGCGTACACCTTCCGCGCTGCCCTTGGAATATGGACGCCCTCTTCAATTCGCCCGAGCGTCTTCTCGCCGGCACTCCGCGCATCGTTGTTTCCTGCCCCTAGCGTTTCATCTATTGAATGCCTGTTGTAGAACTTGATTTTGGAGCCGCGAGTCCCCCGCTTCCGGTGTAAATTGTTTAGTCAGTAGTACGGTGTTGAACTGGCCACCAAGGTTCATGGCGAATGAGGCCGAATGTGGCTCTCTGAGAGTAGGCGCCTCTTTCCTCTCGAAGAGGGCGCCAAATGCGGACTTGGTGCGGACAAACGTAAGTGTCTAGCGAGCTACGTTGTAAGTGTACCTAGCTGTGCCAACGACATCGGCGCATCGGCTTGGGCCGAGAGGGTGCTTGCGGGGATGTGTCATGAACATCGGCAGCGCCAAGCGATCTTCGCCATATCCCGTCGGCAGCAGTAAGGCTGAACAAGAGTCGATTTCCTCCCGACCCCGATGGCCAGCAACAACTCCGGCGAGTCGTACTTTCGCCTAACAGAATTGCCTGAGCGCTTGATCTTGGAGACCGTCCTCTGGGCTCAACGTCTCTGGTTGGAAGAATGGTTCTGCCCCCAAGCGCCTTTCGCTGGCGTGAATCGGTATGCGCCACGGCGTATCTCTTCGGCCTCAGATGGAGGTTCATCATGCTGCCGCGGTCAGGATTGGGCTGGTAGGCGACCACGCTGCCTACGAATCACCAAGCTCGTCCCCTTGCGGCTGCAGTCCCCCGCGAGGCGCCTTTCACATACAGGACGGGCAATGCGCACAATCCTGACAAGCGACGGCGATCTTACTGAGACCATCTGGAGCTTGGACAATGTTATTTTCCCCCGTGTCGCCAAGCTCTCGCAGGTGGAGACGGCCGAGCATGGCGCCCTGCAGCGAGCAGCGAACAACCTCATCGCCGTCAACGTCTGCGCCTGCCCGATTTCGTCTTCGGTCGCCTCGTACTCGGATCTTGAGAGGATCAAACTTGCGATACCCTGGCCCGAGCACCACGTCAGACCTGGCGATCAGCCTGCGTATGATCCCGCGCACTCTTTCTTTTACCTACATCCTGGCCGAGCGGGCGGCGCTCTGAGGCATGTCGATGTGGAGATATACGACAGAGCGCCGCACGCCGTGAAGTATGGCGCGAGGAGGGTCGTGGGCGTCTTAAGCGAAGGTTTGCAAGGCAGCCGGGTCGGCGGCTTAGACGTCTATTATTATTCGCCTCAGCTCACCTCGCTTTGTATCTACTTCTCCCTGGCTTGGGAGGTGGAGTTCACATCCGACTTGTCAATGGCGCTGCAGGCCTGCGCAGGCAATCTTTGCTATCTTACGATTGACGCTGGTGGTGGGACATTCGCGGAGCTGGACCGTGTGTCCCTACCCACCCTCCGCTTCCTGCGGCTTGTCTTTCCGCAAGGGAAGGTCGGACGATTATTACGCCGTTTGGATCTTCCCCACGACGTTGACATGCACCTAGAGCCTGTAGTCCGGTGGAGGGAGCATGTCGCTGAGGCGCCGGCGGAGAACGCGCTGTATGAAGCCCCCATCTGGCGCTCTGACCTCCTGCAAGAATGCACCGCGGACGGTGGTTCTTTGGGTGACTACGTGAAGACCCTCGCCGCCCCTGACAACGCTGTGCGCTTGTTTTCTGCCCCACCAGGCTTGCTAACTCGCGGCCTCACGCTGGCCGCGGACTACGAGCTTTGGATGTCGCTGTGCGCTATCGGTTTGGACATAAGGCTGGGCGAGAAGACCGCGCCTACCGTGCATGTCGCCAGCCGGTTTCCTGAGTACATCTCAGTCTCCCTGGCGCGCTCCAGGTCCGAACTCGACGCCGTAATGAAGGATCCCGTGGCCCGAGACTGGCAGAATAGCGGGGCCCGCGATGAGACGCGTACCGCCAGGCGTTCGTTGTCTGTCCGGGACGGTCAATTCGCCGAAGCCACGCGCCGCCGCTACGAAAACGACCGATATCCGAAGGCGCTATACGACGCCGTGACCTACGTCATCCGCGCTGTCCTAGCAGACCGCACAAATGATCATACAGCGCTGCAATACGTCACTTTTGGGCGTGATTCTTGGCTGCCCGACCGGTCGTTGGGGTACGCTCATATTCTCGGCGAATTTTGGGGTTTGCGCGCAATCCATTTCGCCAGCCCTCCTCTGGTCCCAGAAACCCCTTTCAAGCAAGGCGGGGAAGGTTGCTTGGCCATTGATCACATGGAGGCGCTGGCGCTTTACCTCAATACTCCTCGAGAGGCAAACTTATACCCCTGCTCCAGATTGGAGAGAATCTCCTTTCCGGCCGCTTGCACCGCATCGCTACCTGCGATGGGCGATCTTGAGCAGCTGTTCAATTCTCCCGAGCGCTATGCTTACTCCGGTGCACCGTGGATTGTAGTTGGCCCAGATCTACCTAACTAAGGGTCATCAGAGGCGCCACCGCTTCGCAGATTCCCGTACTCTTCAGTGTCTGACTTATAACGAACGCGGTTTCTAATGTCAGCGCGAAGGCGCGGGGTTCGGCCGCCTTTGAAATCGCGAGGTCCGACGTCGACGGGGGTGAAGAGACTCGACGCCTGTCGTCGCTAAGGCGCCGGTGTATTTGTACATTCCAATTAAAGGTTGTACGTACGAAGTAGCGCGCTCAAATGACTAAGCAATCAAAAAGCAAACCGCCGGACCTCGCAGGCGGTAGAGAATAAATCGCCGCCGACATATTGCAAGGCGAGCGGCCTCTTCCATCAATGCGCGGGTCCCCGAGGCTGAGGACGGTTGGTCTTTGTCCCAAACCACCATGGCGGCGATTGAAAGTCTGCGGCTCATGGACATCTGCGCCGAATACGGCAAGGCTAGCTATCAGAAGGCCGTATCTTTGCGTTTGTCAGAAACCAGCTTGCCTCCGCCGATATGCCACAGCGACGTACCTGTGGGTTTTCAGGCAGAGCTACGTGTCATTGCCCAGCGCATGGTCGAAGCCATGACGAATCAGGGTGCGCGCCTCCATCAGAAGCTCGTCGCATTGCTTGAAGCTCAAGCCCACAGTTGTGATTCCCTGGAACTCTCGATCATACGGTGCCTCCATCGGCAAACAGAGTGGAGACGATCCGGAGTTCGAGGCGCGGTTGCAAGAGCAATTCGTGCCTCTGGCCGGATTCCAGCCGACAAACCGACCTTTCAGCCTCATCGACGACTCAGAGGAACTGGTCTTCTTATATCTGCCCGACATGCTTTTGCCGGAGCGCCAGGTAACGGGTCCAGTTGACGACGGGCGCCAGTGTTGACTGATGGGTTGGAGGCCGCGATCGCGAACGCGGTGCTCTTGTCGTCAGATGCTATAGCAGCGCATCCGCCGAAGCCGGATAACATTGGGAAGACTTCACGTTGGCGAAACTCCCGGTACCTCTTCGCTCGAAACGATGAACTGGAGTTCGGTCGGGGCATGATTACTTTATCACCGGGCTGGCTGGCGCAGGGGCAGGAGGTGCGGTCCACCCTTCATCTCACTCTCTCCTCCTGATGCGACAGCGATCACGAAGAGTTATAACGACCCGCTATATGTCTCTCGCGACCTTGCGGCTCGCCCTGGCGGTGCCGATAACGCTGCGCAAGTTAGCGCGCAGGCCTGGCTTGGAGCAAATTTTGAAACGGGACTTCTGCTGTCCACGGCGCTAGCGATCGCTCATCCCGCCCAATATCATGAGACAAGGCAGGCTCTGGGCTACCTAGCGACTCTTCAAGACTTTGGTCGACATATGGAGGCGTGGACGTTCGCCTTCAACGCCGTGACTCTCATTTGCAATAGGCTCACCCCCTTACATCGCGATCGGTCAAGCGGAGGCGCGGAGTTCCTTGACTTGCTGCTCTCGATAGGCGGTGGACCGCGGACGATACTGTCTCTACCCGGCCTCGGCATTCAGGTTCAGTACGACTCCGGTGCGGTGGCGATGTTTTCTGGCCATCAGCATCTGCACGAGGTCTGGGGATTTGATCAGGAGCGAGCCTGCGTCGCCTGCTACGCGAAGGCACCGGTCATACGCTGGTTGGGGCGCAGGCACCCTTCCCCTCCTTCCGGCTCCGCTACTCTGCCAGAAGGATGGTGGCAGGCGCTTGCAAACATTCCTGGAGTTCGCCGCTACGGCGTCAAGACAGATGGGAGTGCTTCGCAGCGCGTCTGAGCAAGAGGAATCCGGCGACGTAGAGATCGAAGGTCTGCATCGCCGACAGGTTCTACTAAAAGCGTCTACTGAAGCAAAACTCAGGAGGCCATACAGAGAAACCCAACTATTGTAGCTCGTCGCTTATGATGTCCAAGACCTCCGCATTGAAGGCTTGCTTTGCGTGTGCAGCGAGGTCTAGCCAAGCATGCATATTTTGCAAAGCATGAGATCGTAAACCAGCGAACTTATCGCTTGATCCCTCGGCGATGGGCAATAGGCGACAACGCCGACGCCAGGAGAAAGCGAGGGAAAGGTACCCCAAATAGCAGGTCTGCATCTCCCCTTGCAGCATGAATTCTTCTTCCTCACAACGCACCACTGCGCATTTTGCATTGATCCACCGGGTGCGAAAGACTGGAGCCTGGTCAAAATCGGGACGTTCTCCCGTTGCAATGAACGCCACTCACAATCTCCGATGAAGGTCTCGTCGTCGTTCGAATCATAATCACCTTCCCCGCCTCTCTGGGGATCGACCCCTGCCTCAGCGAGCACAGCATGCTGCATGCGCCAGAACCAGGGTAGAGTGAAATCGCCACGCGTCCTTAGGTTGTTGTACATCTCATACGTGGCGGTGGAGCAGCGAATATGCTCTGCGAGAATGGGTTTGTAGCGCTCCTCGAGGATGGAGCGGTGAGCGATAGCCTCTGGAGCATCGTCCCAGAAGCAGAGCCGGACACGGCGTAAATGATGGTTATATATGGCCGCATGCACCCAAACATCCTTCGTCTGTTGGCGGGCGTGTATCCAGGCGTTCGTTCGCTCTCGATAGTTCGCCGAGCCTTTGCCTTTCTTGCTCCGAATGGCAAGGCGGTATCCTTGCGCTTGGTCGCAAAGACCCTCCCTTATCGCTTGTAAGCGTTCGACCATGTCCGCAACCCGCAGCTCGGCCTCGATATCCATCGCCCTTCGCCTTGATTCGCTCATTTGCGCTTTCTGCCTATGAACCGGCGGCAAGCCAGACGGAAGGAAGACGGGTCGGAACTCAGGTTTGGGCCGAAGGTGATGCTGGTGTTGGGTGAGATCGTCCTCTGACCATTCGTCCTCATCAAGAAGCTTCGCCAGGCGCGCGGGTAGAATGTCTTCTTCCTCGGCCTCCAAATCGAGCAGAGGGGCCAACTGCCTATTAGCGCGAGTGCGGCGATTGTTAAACCTTGTCCTCGCTATAGCAGCGGTACGGCGATCTTCGATAGAGGAACCCCAGTCTTTTCCCTGAGCCTGCATGCGCAGGCTAGTCTGGTGAGCTCCAACGTTCTCAATGACCATGCAACGGCTGTCTTACCTGTCCTGCTCAAGCTTCAACGACTCAATCAACGCCTTGACTAGCCCGTCGCCATCCGTCTCCAGCAAGCGAACCTCAGTAATCTCCTTTCCGGGCTCTAACAAATGTCTTCATGAGCAATAGGCCCGTCAGGAGAGGTTGCCCGGGCTACCTGCAGAGGAAAGGGGACTACCCCAAAAGACATCGGCGTAGAGGGGGTCCTTCGCACGCTTCTCTTCCAAGTCGCGGCGAGACATCTCCCACCTTTCAATATCCTCTTGACTGCAAGAGAGCTCTAACCGGCTGAGATGACGCCTGCGAATCTGGAGTTCGTTGCTGTATTTGCGATACTTTCTCACGAGAGTACCAACTGAAAGAGGGTTGAGCGGTCTGTTCCACTGAGACCGCAAAGGTGAATTTACCCATCTCTACTATCTTGCGATAGTTAATATCGTTCATGTGCATGTTGATCTTCTCCTCCCGAGCTGCGAGCGACATGCCTCTGCAGGATTGCAGGATTCCGTTCAGCAGGGACCATAGCGTCTCTAAAATCTCTCCATCGACGATGCCAGCTCGAGGCGAATAAGACGGTGAGAACCGGCGGAAGCATTCCAAGGCGTGCCCATAGATATGCCAAACACCTACACCCTGAAGCAGCTCTCGAAACTTAGGCCAATCCAACCCTCCGTGCTTGAAGCGCTTTACGACATGGACGCCGTATCGACACCATATGTCGTACAGAAGCTGGACGCGGGTGATCTGCTCTGTGATCGTATGATGAAACGCGGAATCGAGACTTTTGTCGACGGGGCTCTGACTATAAACGCAATTCAGGACGCTAAACCCGTAGTTCCTCAGGATCCTCTACCTTTCGCCGAGATTGAAGTTATTGGTGGCGCAGGCGCAGAAGCATCCGTGTCGGGAGCACGCCCAGGACCCTATGCCTTTGATGTCTACGACCTTGCTCCGCACTTTGCCTACTGCTGCAGCTGCTCGGTGCTCATGGCAAGGCTTGTCGTTGGCGTGCTAGGTGGTGCAAAACAAAGGTTCGCTCAGCGATCGCCGCATGTAGCCCAAACAAACTATTCACCAGATTGGGGTATATCTTGCGAAGCGCCTTGTCATCGAAACACTTCTCCGCATAGGCGGCGACGTCGTCGGGATGGCCGAACATACCCGTGCCAGGAAACAGCGGTACGTTATTACCAGGCCTCCGAGACACCGTGTGATCGCCGCTAAAGTTGCCGTCGTAGTAGAACGACACAAATTTCCGCCATTCGTCAGGGTTAGTTTGCCAAGCCTTGGGTAAGTTGTTGAAGTCCGGCGTTCGACGAGGGCACACGATACATTTCCATACGAGACTGCCGGGCGGCGGATCGCGCCAAGCGGCGAGGGGCTGGGACGCGAAACCAAAGTCTATAAGATTCTTGATGGCCGTGTATAGGCGCGATGCGAGAAGTAGCTCAGGATATCGGTTCTGGCACACTACCTGTAGTCAAGGGGTAGCAACCCATGGGAAACTTTGGGGGGGTGGGGTTGCAGCCCCTGGAGTGAAGTTGCAACCCCCTCTCCCAAAAGGTTTAAAAAACTCACATTATCCAAGCAAAATCGAACTTGACACGGGCAAGGATTGAACCTGCGATCAATTTTGCTAGCAACACAGGCTATTTGCCACTCAGCCACTCAGCCATGTATATGGGTGTATTGCGCCCGTATACATAGCCTCCTCGGGTTCTGAAACCCACTTGCAGAAATAAATCGCTGGCATCGCGTTACGGGTGACATTGAGTTACGCTGCCACTTTGCCCTAACCCTATTCGACCCGGACGTGCGTCGCCCCCCTCAGCGTTCGCACTGATCCGCTGCCATACGCAATCGGACTCGGTACCGCTGAGCGCGTCAGCGCTGTTAGTCTCCTCTCCGCCGCTGTCGCATTACCCCAGTCGTAGCCCCTCGCGTATGGGACGCAGAATTTGTCTCGTTATCATACGCCATTCTGTACATACAACGTATTCGAATACCTCTATTCTATATCTCGTCCTCGATTACAAACTAATCTCCCGTCATTCCAAGCCGGGCATATCGTCGTCGCTCGCGTCGCCGTTGACGTCTTCATCCCTCTTCCTCTTCGCCCTAAACTGCATATCGAGGACGAAGTCCATAGCGGCAAATACTTCTGGCTGGCATTCGGATACGCTCCGATGGCGAGCGCCCTCGGTTTTCATCTCTGCGTACAGTTATCAACACGACGAGCTCAGTCACCGCCGACTACGACATACCTGTCTGAAGTACAGCACATTCCTCGCATAAAGGAGACGACGAATCGTCCGTAAGCACCTTCTTCGCCTTCAACTCGATGGCCGTAAAGCGTGCGCACGACGTTCCCTGGTCTTTATTAGCTGCAGATCGTCTCATGAAGACCGATAGTCACATACCTCGGCGTCCACAGCGATATCATTCTTTGCGCCGCTTTGTACGCCTCCAGCCTTCCCCTCACACGCCGCCGCCACAGCCACGCTCTCCAGGCTACCCTCATCCCCGTCACCGACCCCGTCAGCCACAGAAAATAGTCCCTCGTGCGGCGCAAAGTGACGCCTGAGGCGGGGATCAGCTCGTCGCGATACGTCATAATAAGTAAAGCGGCGCACTCTTTGTCGGGCATATAGTACTCATGTCTGTTCGCCATAGCATTCGGAGAAGGCGCCATGTTGTAGGGTCGAGATCAAAGTTGCGTCCAAGATACGAACGGCGCCGACGCGCAACGTCTAGGCGTATTCCCGTGCCGTATCGCGCGGCATCCGGATGGCAATCTGCTTCCGCGCCGGACCGTACCCGCCACTGCCCAACTACGGTCTCATACTCGAGTATTCCTGACGATGTATGCTTAGGGTGCAGGTACGCGTGTCCCCGAACAGACTTACTGCCGAACTCGCGGACGTTATCTCACGTTGCGGGGACCACAGGTGCATGTACAGCGCCGCCTATAACGAAACCGCCCGCCCGCCCGCCGCCGCAGTAACGTCTTTTCGGACGTCTTTTCGGCTCCGCGCACGCCTAGGCACTGCGTCTAAACTGGCACCCGCTATCGCTTACATCCTCTTCTTCCCAACCCACCGTCATGATTCCTACCATCTATCAGCTCGAGCAGCGACGTCCGCTATGGCTTAGCCGACACGCCGATTATATCATGGACAACCTTAGGGTCTCGGACACCTGTAGGGCATTGTTTACGGGCGACGACGTCGTTCGCCGGCTCCGGGATTCGTCGGGCCTCCGCTCGTCTTCCACGCCCTCGGACGCGACATGGAAAGAATATCGCCAGTACACTCACAGCTGCTGGGGCACAGCTCCGGAAGCTGTGGCGCTTACTTTGTACTATATGGCGTCTGAGCAAGGTGTCAGTGGCAAGGAGATCGACCGGCTCCGTGACGCCGTTGAGTATGTTTGGGAGTACGTCGTGCATATAGACATGCTTTGCCATTGTAGACCCTTACCCACGTCTTAGCTCGCTAGCAGAAAGACCTGGCCAGAGTTGGCATCAGGATAGAGACGGCGAATGGGAGGGTAATCCCGCCACCGCGCCAGTCGTTTTTCGCGCCGTCAATCTCGCGTACGACGTTCACTACCAACGCACGCTTGACGCCGCCAAATCAACGAGCGCCACTACTCCACAAGCTTGAAACGTAAGTGGGGTACTGTAGAATACTCTGACGTACGCGTTGCTCATCTCCTCCGCAGAATATCTGCGTCTCGTCGGCCACTTTCATCGTGCCATGAATGTACATAGTTTATTGTATTTCACTACGTTAACAATAGTAGCCACATCAATAGTTACTAACTATCCTGGGGAGGCCCACTAGTGAAATGTTTGATAATCCAGGCAGAGAACTAACTAATTAGTAACCTCCTTTAGGCTTAGCAGCCTAAAAGAAAATCATAAATTCAAGGTTATAAATAAAATGTGTTTCCCTTTCCCATCACGAACTCTCGGTCTTACCCGATTCGGTTCTTTCGTGCGTGTCTTTGCGGCCGGCCGCCCCTCTCCCGGTCGCTGGCCCGGACCATTCTCCGTTGTTCCCCTTTGGTCGTCCCTCTTCCGCTCGCTGCAGGTGGTGCCTGCGGGTCTCCTGGATGCTGGCCCGGACCATTCTCCGTTGTTCCCTTTTGGTCGCCCGTCAGCGCCCGTCTTCCGCGCGCTGGTGCTTGCGGGCCGGATCATTCCCGCTCCTCGCCGATTGGCCATATGGAATCGCGCTAGTGACTCGTTGCGCGGCGTTCTGCCCGGCTTGTAGCTGCTACTCCCCGTCGACCACCATCCGATGTCAGGTCGACGGCCGACTATTACGCGACTTCCTTTGCCTAGATTTCCCGGCCGTCTCTTCGCGTCGTGTACTTACCGGTACCCTATCCGGATGTTGGGGATGCGGGGCGCGATTTCAGATGGGGTCAGCAGGAACTAGGTGCGTATCTATATGTGATATTCTACCTACCAAGAATTAAATTCTATACGTAGGCATCACTACTCCTTTTCATCATTCACCATCGTCACCCACACACGCGCACTTCCCCCCGTCTCATTCTAAAGATGCGCGTTCGTGTCTGCGTCGGGCGCAGCACACGCTCTTCTGGTATCTCAGGATAAGCATGTCTGCCAGTTAGGTCGTGGACACGGGGCGCGTGGGATACAGGTGCGTCCTGCTTGGTCTCTTGATTTCGCTTGCCTTACTTATTGACACTTTTTTTCAGATCCACTGCTGCCCTCCATGTTCGACATGATCTAAGTACCATTGCCCTTCATTCCAGCACAGACACATATTCTGCTGTACAAGCCTACGTTTCCCTTCAATCCGTGAATGCGCATGATACTGCTCGAAGAATTTCCGAACTCCCCGCGTTAGAAAATGCATCCAGGATAGTCATTACAAATCCGACCATATTCCGGACTCTATCCAGTCGACACGAATACCCAATAAGGAAACAGTCGCTTTCGCAACTCTCGTGTGCATCAAATTTGGGGCTCTCTATCCGTGTGCGATAACTGTATAATGAAAATCGTTCGTGGCCTCACCCGAGCCTGCGGCAGATGCGGTCCGTGTGATCGGTCGCCCGATCTTGCCGCTCATGCAAATACACCGGTTATCGAAAGCTAGTCGGGATCGTTGGGAGCCTTGGTGTCTCCATCCGGTATCAAAATCCGCCCTAAACAGTGACAATGCGTGCCCCCAATGTCTCGAACGTCTGTCCGATTGTTGGGTCGTACGTTTACTCCAATGTCGAATGTCCGATCCGAAACGGTGCAGCCTCCGTGTACCCCCTTATCGGACATATATGTGCGGGCTAGGGAGGGTCTTGATGTCCTCGTGTGCGTTGCCCATTGCCATGTCACGTCAAACTCCGCTCGCATCGGTCTTCGATCTCATTTTCCCCACGGCGAAAGGCCTCAGCCCAGCCGGTATTCTTACAAACAATCGCTCCATCCATCTTTCTAGTTCGCACGCATGCTCTCACGTAAGCAAGTAGAGTGATTTTCCTAGTTTGCACACCGTAGTGCCAACTAGCTCTCGGTTTGTCGCTCTCACCGCTAACTAGACCTTTGCCCTCTAGTTTGTACCCGGCAGCGCTAACTGCTGCTAGTTAAGACCACCGTCGGATAACCAGACGGCCGACCATGCTAGTTTGCATACCGCACCATAAACTAGCTCTCGGTTTGTCGCTCTCACCGCTAACTAGATTTTCGCCGTCTTGTTTGTACTCGCAGCGCTAACAGGCGCCAGTTAAGTGCACCGTCAGGTAACTGGACGGCTGACCATAGTTTGCATACCGCAGTGCTAACTGGTTCACAGTTTGTTGTTCTCACATCTAACTAGCCAAACGTCCCCTAGTTCCTACTCGGTAGCGCTAACTAGCGCCGGTTAAGAACGCTGCTCGGTAACTAGACGGCCGACCATGCTAGTTTGCACACGGCAGTGTAAACTAGGCCCCAGTTTGTCACTCGCACATCTAACCAGACGACCACTCCTACTAGTTTTCACACGGTAGCACTAGCTGAACTTGCACTCTCCGGGAAATCAAAACAGCGTCGAGTGCGCCCAAGGTGATCCAGGAGATGGGCCTCTCATCGCCCAGAGTTCTGCGACATAGAGTCTGCCTGGTGAAACCATCATCGCCGGTCATCGCCTGGACATGGTCGACGTACGCGCCAGCGATCCGAAAAACGGGTGAACCAATCTGCGCGTTTTCGCAGCAATTGTCCTGATTCGCTCTATTGTGAAATGTAGACTGTGAGGCTATGAGGTAAGGCTAGCCAATCCATCGTGTGAACCATCAGTAGGAAAGGCGTGCCGTCGCGATGCCGTACTACTGCTGCAGGACGATAGTCATAAGCACGGCTTCTCAGAGAAACGAAGGTAGCGACGACACTTGTGGTCACGGAAACGAGCAAATTTAGAGGATGGGGCTTATGGATGGGGCAGCGCTACTCGAGACATTGTCTAGGGAGACGTTCATATCCGAGCGTCTGTTTGAGTCGAAGACGCCACAGATGCAGTCGGAAGTGCTTGATAGGGTACGTGTTGATTGTATGGATGGCTGATTGCCGGCGATACGTATCTTATAATTAGTTACAGTCCAATCACCGCTTGTCGTCGAGATGACTGTGGAGGAACTGGAGGTATGTTATACAATTTGATGGTGGGAGACAGGTCTCGACGCGCGTCCCGGCTGCGGACGTTGAGATCTTCCTGACGACCATCTTCGAGTCAGCCTCTTTGTGTCCGTCTCGAACCTTTCTCGAATCTGAAGTCTACGTCAATCATCTCTCAATTGTCGTATCCCGAAGATGCTAACCGAGACTCGCAGAGTCGTCTGTCAATCTTCTTGCTTCACTGCACGAGTTGTTTTCCTTCATGTTCGTGCTCCGTTATATTCTTTCCGCTTTTGCCCTGAGCGCCCGCCCAGCTCTGGCCAAGAAATTGGACTTGACGACCTGCCTGACGTGGGCCCAAAGCAGTGCAGTTATGTTGCTTATCAATAATCGGCGTACAAATGACCGTCTTGATAGTAGTCGGCGTTTCAGACTAGAATCAACGATGATTTCCAGACTTGCGGAAGAGAGGACGAACAACTTATTCCTGTAGCTACTACTTTTGGGTGCGTGTGGCGTAAAGAGTGACTTGCGATCGCTGTTGACCTGAGTCTGGCAGTGCCTTTCTCATCGTTACGACTGTTTACGAAGTCCTATATCGTTCAAGTGCCGAGTCATACGCAGTGGCCCGGGCAGGTTTAGCCTCACCGCCTCGCTCAACGGCATCGAGCTTGACATTGCTTCTCTCGTCGCCCCAGACAACATTCAAAGAGTCACAACAACTTTCCTATACCCGCCGTCCAGATAACGCACAACTGCAGTCCCCGAAGAGGTCCATCAACCAGGAGTCCCCTTTGCGGCTGAAAGGGTGTGGAGGAGATCAGGGCGCAAGTGCGCCTATATACAGTCACTCGCGCCTTGTTCCGTTGTCGGGGAATGTCGAGTGAGTCGCTGGAACATTCCGCGCCGCCGTTTGTGTCACAACTGCTCCTGATTTCGATGTATTCGAGGACGAAGGCGCACTACAGAACAACTACAGAACTTCGCCCCGATGGTCGACGGTCTGATTCGGCGTCGCGCGCGGCCGAGCGATGAGCGATGAGCGAACGGTTCTGCGGCGCTACATTATGACCGGTGACGTAGCTATGATCCTCCATCGGAGAGCGATCGGTAGCGCCATCGTATACTCCGTGCGTGCTCGGTATGGCGAAGAGGTCCGCCGAAGTTGACCACGCTGGCGATGGTTCGATATGCCCCCGATTACGAATCCCAGATGCCGTGGAAGCTCTTTCATCAACTATGCATCTCGCAGGACGCTTATTTGGATCATCATGGTCATATCCGAGTCTCCGAACGAGCAATGCATCGGAAGCGGAACGGGAGAAGCAGATGTGCGAATTGCCGCGCTACTCTGCTCCACCAACCTACACGCTCTCATCTTCATCGGTACGCAGCTTCGTACATCTCACTGCGTTCACAAGTCTTATCTGAACTACAGCTTTCGTCTATACGCACGTTAACCTCGCGGATCCCGACCCATACATTCTACAACATGAAGACCCCGTGGAGACCGTTGGCGGCCGCCCTGACCTGTTCTTTGAACGACAAGACGCGATTGAAGACAAGCTCCCATCCCACTGCCATGAGTCGGATGCATACAAGACGGGTTCTATGTCCGCGGGCATGTTGTACGACGCAGTGTCGCGAAATCCCGGGTCTGCGCATTCACTACATCGAGGGAAGAGGTCCCCATTGTTGCAATTGAGCGTACCACCCGCGCGACCCTTCTGCCTCCGCATCTGCCTCTGCCTCAGCCTCTGCAGACTCCGCCTTGTCATCAGCCATCTCGCTACCTTCTTATCCACCAGTCCAACCTGTTGACGAGCAGCGCAATCGATATCTCCGCCGATTTAGCGCCCGGGCGCCCGCGGCACGACAACGCGCTCTACCCGAGCCTTTACTACAGCTCCTAGACGCCATTCGCGGCCTTCTATTTGCGTGTAGTCAGATACATCAACAGTTGCAACACTACGCCGAATATGCCTTGGACGACAGACTCGCGTCCATCCTCTTCAAGGTCCTCGACCCGGCAGGCGCTTATATCCGCAACCTTATATCCGCATTGGACCGGTTTGATGAACGACCTTCCACAGGCGCTACGGCTCGCAACGTTGTCGATACTGCTCGATACTGCGCTGCTGCAAGGCTGTGGGCGTTCTCAGTCTTCAGCTAAAGGTGTTGGCAGCGAGCGGCGAAGATCGCTATACGCGGCAGATGTTGCTAGGCCTGTACGGCGCGGCCGCAGGAATTGGTTTAGCCTGGGGTGTAATTGCACCTGCTTTACCAGCCGTTGAACCGCTCTTGCGCGGAGGCGCGACGGCGTCGTCTGGATCAACGCCCGTCTCTTCCTCGTCTTTGACAACGCATGCCCACTCCCGCTCACACTCGAATGGTATCTCCGATCTCGCACCGCCGAGAGCGCCGTTCGCAGGTGGAGAGAGACACCATGTGGCAAGGCGACATGCTGGGTCGTTCAGTCATAAGGATGTCGAAATCGGGCGGGCACTGCCAAGCGTGCAAGGGGTACCAGGACTCGCGGGAGGCCTGGCCACCGCTGCCGATACGCCTACTCCACGCGCTGCGTTGCGTTCAGCGGGGTATTCTCTCCCTGCTCACATACGCGTGCGGACTCGGGAGGAAGCAACGCTGGGTATGCGAGCAGTCCAGGACCCGGAACGCCCGATACGCCTCGGGATCTAGGTGCACAGGTCGACAGGGACGCCATCAGCGCCATGGCGCGCGCTGCTGCTGCTGCTGCGCCACCTATATGGGTCGCAGTGCAAGCGATGCTTGACGAGGACACCTCTTCAATGGATGAAGCGGGCGAAGCTGACCGCGACGAGTTACGCGAGCTGCTTGAACACCGTTCAAAGTGCTACGGAGAGATTGTCCAAGGGCCTTGCTGCACTAGAGGGTGGCTACGGTGGGAGCGGACGAGGCGGCATCAGAGAGACGGCGCATCTGTTCGGCAAGAGCGTCGTTCAGCTATCCGGCGCTCTTCGAGGGAGACATGTCAATTCAACCCTACGTGCGGACATGGTCACCCTCACAAACGCAACGGAAGAACTCGTCATCCTGCTGCATGTCTCATCGTTTGCACCTCGAGCGTACACGCCCAGCACGCCTAGTACACCACATCACCCGTTCGGTAGAGGGGATGGAGGAAGTGCAAGTGGAGAGGATACGCCGCGCCTGGGGCTCAAGCCTCAGCAGGAGTCGGAGTGCAGCTACGAGTCAGCAAAACAGGGTTATGTTGCATGAGCGGGAGAGGGAGCGTTGCCGATGCAAGGATTCCGGGTTAACGGAGTGCCTCCGCCCAGAGGCATCGCTGCTGTTCCATAGCATACACTGGCTGCGCCTCCCCTGCATCACATGTTTTCGATTTTCTTCTTCTATTGCTGTTGACTAGCATTGTTGTCGCATATCGCCCTGGATATAGGGCATGTAAAACCACCACCATCATCACCACGATATATACAAAGACATACTAACCCACGCTCCCTCTACCCTACTCACTGCATATCCTAAGCCGCATAGACCTTCATTCATACATTACATACCCCGCATATCATCGTGCTCAACATTCACCTCCATTCACGAGTCGGCTCGTCCGCATGGCCCACGCCCTCACGCACACCATACGACGACATACATTCCTCCTGTCTCCTTACTCTCATCCCCGGATCTCACCTCCTCGTCCCTCGTTCGTCTCTGGTTCTCGCTCGGTCCCGTGCCTTCCGACCCTGGCTGTGACTCACTTACTGGCTTCCTATCATACCGTAGTTATCCCGAGAATCTGCTCATATTTTCGTTTCTTCTGTGCAGTCGCGTACGGTATATTATACAATCTGTTCATCTATACTCTTGCTCAACTCTCTTAGCCCGACAACTGTCTCCCAATGAGAGCTTGTACCGTATAACATCAGTGCTTCCCTAGTCCTCTCGGCACCAACCACGAAGATGACGCCTTCTTGCCCTACTCTCCGGCGTCTTTCTCCCTCAGCGCCGCATTCATAGTCGCTCATGAAGCTCAAGACGTCTTCCGAGGTCTCATCACTCAAGCAGCAAATATGACACGAGATATAGGCTGTGTCGGCAATAACCGGCCCATCATCCCACGCTCTACCTTCAGGCGCCTTCGTCAGTACATCCGACCTTCCTCCTTCCTCCTTCAGCTTCCACCACGAGGAGAATGTAATCACCAGCATCCAGTGCAGCGCGTGACTATGCACTGCTCATGATAGGACCGAACTAGCTTCTGTGACTGGTATTTCAGGTCTTCGTTCGGTCCTAACTTGTTCCTTTATGACCACTTGGAAGCAAAGTCTTCGACGCGCGGCGCCGCATCTGCTGAGCAAAGCATACCGCAAGCGTTTGTGCTACACCCACGGTTCAGTCATACTCACGAACAGAAGTCTATCGCACGTTCTCTTTGCTCTATCTGTACCCAGCAACACCTGCGCCGCCGGCTGTCGCCTCTTACGACATACTTCTATCGACATTTATCTTCTTCGTCATGGACCCGCACGAGAGACGAACGTGCATGGAGTCAGCTAATTATGTGGCCCAGGTTTAGGCTACACCAGACGCCATGAACGTCGTATACCGCTGCATATCGAGGCCGTATCAGAATGCTCAGCTTTCGTGTCCTTGTTTGGGCCACGGCCGCCTCTGCGACAGCTCTTTTAGATCGCAACCTTGCCTATCGCTCGCCTTTCGGAGATCACCCGCAGGTACGACGATTCACACACCGTTCGTCAGCTTGACTGAATGGGACTTAGTTCTCGCATGATACATGGTCCATACATGCCCGCTATGTGCACCACACCCGGCGGCAAGTGGAGGACGCGAGCGGTCTCGTCGACGAACACTACCCAACCTTCTACGGCACAGACTTCGGCAACGTACGTCCGATGGTGGCCCACTACTTACAATGCTTACTGATTCTTCGAAGAGTCCCTTCATCTGGAGTAGCGGCCTGAACTTCACTCACTCGGTTGCGAGTGTACCTAGGTAGCCGCAACCTCAGGCCTCAGGCTTCTGCCGCGGCACGCCCTGATGAGTTCCCCCAGGGCGATCCTCTCAACACATCAGTCTTGCTATGGACGCGTGCTGAGCCGCTCTCTGAGCCGTCAACGAACCAATCGCCCGAATCGGTCCCCGTTTGTCTCTCGTGGGCGATCTTCGATAACGAGGCGCTCATAGGATCGCCAGTCGACGCTGGACAAGCCTTCACGTCGTATGACGCCGACTTCACGCTCAGAGTCGAAGCGGCTGGTCTGCAACCTGATGCCGTGTACCGGTTCCACTTGGCGGACTGCACGGATCTGAACAATACGAACCCCCTTGGGCGAGCTCGCACCATCTCTAGTCCACACAGTGAGTGGCATGCGTGCCATACAGGTTGACCAGCAGCTAATGGGTCTCAACAGCGCCCGCGGATCAGGTCAACGGTGGGAAAAACCTTACGCTTGCGGTGTTCTCCTGCTCGCAGTATCAATCAGGCTGGTTCAACGCCTATGGAATAGCTGCCTACAACACTTTAGCCGACACCTTCGCTCATCTTGGAGACTACGTGCGCCGCTGGTATCACCTACTTTGCAAGTCATCGCTGACGCTGCAGCAGATCTACGAGTCCCTGAGCAATGGGGGTGTTCCAGCGACATTCGATCTCGTCTTGAGCCCTCACTGATGCATGGCCTATAGAGCACCTATCGGGCGTCAGACTCTCGGTCGCGAACTTGCTACCATCTTCGACTATCGCCAACGTCTAAACCAATACCGAACAGATGTCAGCTTGCTCACGGCGCACCAGTTTGTTCCTTGGATTACCGTCTGGTAAGACATTCGCTTCACTGCCGAGATGAGCATCCACTAACTGTGTACTCAGGGTGAATCGCTATTGGTTCGATAGATACAGGGCCTCATGCTAACGCAGCAACCTCTAGGATGATCACGAAGTCGCCGGTCAGTCGTGGAAGGCGGGTACGGTCGATTCCAATGACTCTCACGTCGGCTGCACCTTCTCTCCTTCGGGCACCTGCTTCACCGACCGCAAGCTCGCGGCCGTGCGCGCTTACCATGAGTGGGTGCCAGTATGTCAAGTCTCCGCGGACAACAAGTTGCGCATCTGGCGCAACTTTCAGATCAGCAAGCTTCTGGTATGTCGCTCGTTTGGGCGCTGAGTACGCGCCTGCCTGCTGATCGGTATTCCGAAGGACCTCACGATGCTGGACACACGCCAGTACGACCGCGATCTCACAGACTTGTACTATAATACTCAATGTACGCCAGCCAACCTCCGCTATGCGTGCTCTTGCTGACTCGCACTCACAGATATAAACACCATCTCGTCCTTCGCGAACCGCTCACTGACGAGACCCGAGCAGGAAGCATGTGCGCGTCGTTCCCGCTGCCGCGCCATGTCCGCCACTCACGGCCTTCGTAGGGCTACAGAATACATTCGACCAGTCGCAAGCTCGCGGCGCTGTATGGCGTATCATAGGGTAAGCGCGCAGAACTCGCACGTATACCTGGCTCGAGCCTGACGAGCTGCATAGCTAACAGATCGTCTTCACACAACTCAACGAGTCTGGGCGGTGTATGCTTCAATCCCCTCTTCAACGCTTGATCCTGAGCGCTGACCTTATGCCCAGTTGATCTCGACGCATGGGACGGCTATCGCGCGAACCGCGCTCGCGTTCTTGACCATCTCCAACAGAACAACATCACGAACACGGTCATCCTCGCCGGCGACTCGCACGCCAACTGGGTCTCCGACCTCGCCCATATGTCCCTCCCTTCCCCCTCCCGCTCATCACCGCTCACCTTCATCTTATACAGATCCGAATGACACGGCCAACTATGATCCCGCCACGGGCGAAGGCGCGCTCGGCGTCGAGTTTGCAGGCACAGCTGTGACGTCGACATCAGCGTTCGGCCCCGGCATGGGGCCCGCCGCGGCCGACAATATCTCGACGGCGCTCGTAGCCGCACCGGGCAACGAACAGCTGCAGTGATCCCAGGGCTCGTACCGCGGCTTCTTCACGCTGACGATCAACCCCAAGACGATGACGGCTACGTACTACGCTATGGAGAACGTTTCGAACGCGAACTTGAGCAGCTTTGCGAGCGCGGTGTTCGTTGTTAACGCAGGTACGTATCTTGATTGTTGTGGGAGCGCCAATGCTGACACGGGCGCAGGCGAGAACAAGTTGCAGCGGTTTGTTGCCGGCGGCAGCGTTCAGGCTGGTGTGCTGAAGAGTAGCGCAGTCAACGCTACGACGACTGACTGAATGTATCGCGCATTAACGCCAACGTGCAATGTATCATACAATGTAGGCTGAAATAAAAAAGACGTGTTTTCCTGTACTGCACTCGTGAGGTTAATGTAACGCTCAAGACGTAGCGTCCATGAAACACTCGCGACGCTTCCTAGTAGCTCGCGCGTAGGTGAAAGTATGCAGCAAAAGCAGTAGCGTCAGACGTCTCAGACAGGCATGGACGTACATAATATTAATAATCCCATATCGACTCGCTCCCTCTCACATGTCTTGTGTGGCGCGCACTTGTACGCGGGCACAGCTAGATGTATCGTATACTCATAACTGAACTTGAGAGAGCAACTTTAGCGCAAAGCAGACGGCGTTCACACGAGATATTGAGAACACAACAAAACCTATGTTCTACAAGTGGATGATGCTAACGTACAGCTAACGTACAAAGAACCGATATTTTTGTGCGTGATGCGAGTCCAGAATGTGCGAGTAAAGAGAAAAGAGTAACAGCGTAGACAAACGAGACGACGAATCAAGCAGGCAGAAGAACACAAGCGAGACGCTTAGTCGACCTCTTCAACCGTCGGGCCGTCCTCCGGCGCGCCGCCTGGTGCGCCACCAGGGAAGCCGCCCGGTGCGCCGCCGGGGAAGCCACCAGGTGCACCGCCCGCCGCGCCGTAGAGCTTCTGCATGACGGGGGTGGGCGATGCTCTCCAACTCCTTCTGCCTCTCCTCGTACTCCTCCTTCGAGGCCTCCTGCGACGCGTCGAGCCACGAGATCGTGTCGTTGATGGCCGAGGCGAGCTTGATTTGCCCGCGGGCGTCCTGGAGCGAGTTGCGGAGGTTGTAGGCGTACGACTCGAGGTCGTTCTTGGTGGTGATGCGGGCGGCCGCGTCCTCATCCTCAGCCTTGTACTTCTCGGCGTCGTTGACCATGCGCTCGATCTCCTCCTTCGACAGGCGGCCCTTGTCGTTGGTGATCGTGATGCGGTTCGACTTGCCGGTCGTCTTGTCGGAGGCGTCGAGCATACTGTCGGCGTCGATATCGAAGGTGACTTCGATCTGAGGAACACCACGCGGCGCCGGCGGGGTACCGGAAAGTTCGGACTTGCAGAGCAGGTTATGGTCTTTGGTAGCCGCATGCTCACCCTCGAAGACCTAGCTGAGGACACCAGGCTGTCGGCATAGGTGGAGAAGATCTCCGAGTTCTTGGTTGCGACGGCCGTGTTATGCTTACCAGGAGGCGTCATGACACCTCCGGAGGTCTCGATACTGGAGGCAAAGTCAGTAAAAGCCGTGCAAAGATGGAGGGACAAATATGACATACTCAAGTGACGACGGCGCGACGTCGAGAAGTAAGTCCTGAGTTTTCTCCGAAGTGTCGCCAGTGAGGATGGAAGTCTGACGGCGGCACCGTAGGCAACGGCCTCGTAGGGGTTGATCGACTTGTTAGGCTCCTTGCCGTCGAAGAAGTCGGAAACGAGCCTGACGATGGGGGGGATACGGGTCGAGCCACCGACGGGGACGTTCTTACGTTCACGTTCGACTTGTCGATTCGAGTAGCGGAAGACCTTCTCGACGGGATCGAGGGTGGAGCAGAGGAGGTCTTGGCACAACTCCTCGAAGCGGGCACGGGTGAGCGGCGTGCATGTGTCGATACCCTCGAAGAGCGAGTCGATTTCGATCGAGGTCTGGTGGCGGGCGAGAGGGTGTGCTTGGCGCGCTCGCATACAGTGCAGAGATAGCGGAGGGCACGCGGGTTGGAGGAGATGTCCTTTTTGTGTTTGAGCCTGAACTCCTGGACGAAGTGGTTGACGAGGCGGCTGTCGCAGTCCTCACCACCCAAGCGGGTGTCACCGGCGGTGGCCCCGACCTCGAAGATCCCCTCCTCCATCGTCAAGAGCGAAACATCGGGGTTCCTCCACCGAGAACGAGGATCCACCGAGAACGAGGAGGACGTCACTCTCGCTCGTGACCTTCTTCTCGAGAGCGTAGGCGCGGGCTCGTTGATGATGCGGAGGACTGTAAGGCCAGATTTGCCGGCGTCCGTGGTCGCCTGACGCTGCGAATCGTTGAATAAGGCGGGGACGGTGACGGCAGTGGAGGTGACGGTGTCGCAGAGGTAAGATTCAGCAATCTCCTTCGTATTGGTGAGGACCTCGGACGAGATCTCCTCGAACGACTGTAGGTAATGGTTAGAAAGTTCAAGCGAAACGCGCGATCCTAGTGAACTAACTTATGAATCCCTTTTCCTCGCCGCGATAGGTGAACCGGATGTAGGGCCTGGTGCCAATGTCAATGACCTTGAACGGGAAGTGCTTGAGGTCGGCCTGGACTAATGGACGCTTCGCGTCAAAGACACCGAAGAAGGAAAGAAAGAAACTCAGGATGACGCTCGCGACGCGGTGAGTGTAGAAGATGCCGCACCTGTTTCGCGGGTTCATCGCAACCTGGTTCTTGGCGGCGTCACCGCTATACATAGGCAGGCGCCGTACGATTTCCTGGTCGATATCAATGGCTTGCTTGGAAGCTATGTGATCAAGTCAGTGCAAGTAATCATATCTGACCGTTTGACGAGCGTGCGACGGACGAATAGAGAGTGTTAGTTGATACGTAGGCAACCCATGCAAAAAGATGGAAAATAGCTTGCGGGAGTTTGAAGTCTGCACCGCGAGGGCACGCGTGCCAAGTTGTACTCACAGCCGATAAAAGGGATGGCGGAAATAAAGGGCCCACGTTTCTTGCTACCCTACGTATCGTACATCGCACCAACGAACGCGAGCCCGAGAAATCAAGAAACCGTAACCTATAAAGTGCACGATCAGATCCAACTGATTAAGGGTATTTGCCGAAGAGACGTACTGCTTTCACACCTGAAATCTTCAGCGCGATCTATCAGAGTAACAGATAAATATTGGTAGGAAAATATGATCAAGGACAGAGCAAACTCACCTAGTTTCCACCGTTCGACTCGAATACAGACACGTAATCCCCGATGCCGCTGTCCAATCCATGTGCATATGCCTCGTCGACATCGTCGACATCCGCATCAAGCTCCTCCTCGCCATCCTCTTGCGCATGGTCCTCGGTAGCTGCAGAGGTAGGCGTCGAACGAGCGACAGCCTCCTCATACAGCGCGTTCAACGCCTCCAGATTCGCCGTCGTACGAGCAGTAACAAGAGCGATCAGAGCGTCATCTCGGTCTTGAAGAGCCTGAACGGCGATAAGACGGGCAGCGTCAGCTTGTCCGGGATCGAGGCGGACCGTAGCGTAAAACTGTTCAGCAACATCGAGAAACCTGCGACGACTCAGGGCGACCTCAGTGAGAAGGCGACAGTATGCGTAGTGAGACAAGTCCAGTTGGAGATGTGCTATTTCGAGGCTATTGGCCGACATTTGCGCGCCGATGTCGGTCGCCTGCTGTGGCGTGGAGTCCGCAGCCGGCATGTCGGGCGAAGCGGGTTGCGTGTGACTTGTGCCAGAGTAATCTTGCGAGCCTATGTAGAGTGCAGCTGGAGCAGAGGCATCCTCGTTCACCAACCCGGGTGTGTTGCGCGCACTTGGCGAAGCGGCCTCCACCGCGTTAGACCGAACAGCGCGCAATGACTCTACATTCTGCTATAGACGTAGAAATTAGCCGATGAGATCGTATGAAATGATATTGTTGACGCACCGTCTCATTATCTTCATATGCGTTCAACATCGCTCTATCCTCACCAACGGGGGGACCGCCCGCATTCGCCGAGAAAGCCGTATCACCGAACGCGATTTGCTGCTGCTCGATATCGAATACGGAGTTATTGTTGTCGGTATCATCGGGGTGGAGACCGACAGTGCAATCGGGTACGGCGGTGATGTTGGGCATGTCGTCGTGGTCGCGGCTGGGGATGGAACGCGATAACGCGATGCACGCCTGGAACGAAATCGACGTTCGCAAGTCCACATGACGATGACCTCGCCTGTCGGAGGGCGCTCGGACATTGCCGTCGTCAGCGCGCCTATCGAAGTTGTGCCATGCCGTCGGCTGGCGAGAGAGCGCACGCTCGACGAATGGCGTTCGGCCGGTGCCGTCTCCAGTGCGCGCATGACTGCCGCTTAGACGATGCCGTCGGCTGTCAGCGCTTATCGAAGAGCGCTCGGACGATGCCGTCGTGGTGAAGATGTCGCATGGTGCCTCAACAACGGGGACAGCAGCGAGGTGCTACGTGGCCGCCGGAGTTACGCAGAGAGTGCCCTTGGTGTGTAAGGAGGACCGTGGTGATGCACAGCGTATCCCGGGACGTCCCAGATATTTCACACAAAGCGAGGGCGGCAGCGATCCAGCTCATCTGTAGGGGTAGGGGTCTACGCGCGGCAAAACTTTCTGCTACCGCATAGGGAGGGAGGAGGGGAGACGGCAAAGCGCTAGGTGGTGAGGGTTGGGAGGCAAGTGGTAGAGGGGGATCGATAACTGGGGCTTGGGATTTGTCATGATTCCCACGGACACAGGAGCCATGCTGTGCGCACAGCCTTACCACCCTGGTCCTCCAAAATCCTTATGTTCCTCTTACTGAATTTTCCATCCCTACGTTGCTGTTCGTCAGATTCCATGCGTGCGAACAGACTTGCGCTGGTAGGTCAAGCTCACCTCGACCAAGGGTACGTTTTTCTTGCTTTGAGATCGCTACGTGCGGTAGCTGATGCCATCTTCACAGACGTCATTACGCGCATGCCCGAGGTCCAGAAGAACATCTACTCCCTCACCGGCGAGTCCCTCTCCGCCGTCCGCGACTCTCCTCGATGTCCTCCTCCTCTTCAACCCCTTCGACGAGCACTCCATCCCTTAACACCAGGAGTTCGAGGGGAGACTCTCGAACACCCGCCCCCTGCGCGTACACTCAACCCGTACAGTCCGCGTCATATCGAGCCTTTCTCCGACGTGCGGGGTTCTTCAGTCTCGAGCTCCGAGTCCTATTCTACGAATACGTCTAGCCAGTCGAGCTCTTCCACGAAAGTCGTACCTATCAGTCAGCCATTTTAGCTTCATGCGCAGTGACCATGTACTCCCTGAGCATCCTGATTTATTCACATATACAAATACCGTACCTAGGTAGCGCGCGAGCGCCACGAGTACGTATCATAAGACCGGTTTTGCCCATGACAGATTTGAATCGCACACTACCGATACATTGGCGATATACTAAAACCAAACGGAAAAGAACCAGCCGATATAGCTAAGCTGGAGAGTGGGCAGGAAAAGCATAATCGTGGACGATGGGCATGGCGCAGAAATACGTATGGAATGGACAAACTCGGAACATGACCGACGACGGAAAGGAGCAGGGAACTGTGTGGAACTAAGAAATCGAGGGCATAGGCGTAGTAGCTATAAGAAACTTAACATATACACATTTGCTCGGGCATCTCGAAAACAGGAGACACATCTGCAAAGCAGAGGCGCGCAGCGCACAGCGCTTACATCCCCACCGGCACCTGCGGGCAGCTGCGGGCACATACGGATGGAAATTCTACTTTGGCCCATCGCAGCGTGCGCAATCTGCTGCTGCTGATGCCCACCCCCATTCATCAGGTCGTCCATTGGCCAGCTCCGACCGGGCATCATCATAATATCTCAAAACGTCAACTGGCTCAGCACCTTCATCTGCGCGGGTGTATCATCGCTAATGAGCGGCAGCCCACCGCGGCCGTCAAACGCGAAGTTGAAGTCCGTGCGGATCTGCGGCGTAACGAACGAACCCGAGACGCTCGCGTCGGCCTGGTAGACGCCGTTCAGCTGCTGCTGCGACGCCGAATGGTGCAATTGCGACTGCCACAGCCCTTCCGGGGCATCATCGGGACTGGTGAGAGCTGGCTACGCCGATCGATGGAACCGCTGCGGGTACGATCCCTGCGTCTGCTGACCCTGCGCCCCCAAAGCCCCCGAAGTTCTGCACCTGCATAAACGGCGACATCTGCTGGCTGTTGGTGTACAATGCGGGACTCGACTGTGGCTGGACGAGTGTCTGGATGGCGCTAGCATGCAGCTGCTGAGTGTGAAACGTACTCGGGCTGGCGTGATATGATTGAGGGCTCGTTCCATTATTGCTGTACGAATTCGGACTGCAGTACGTCGTGTATGTCGGGGCTAAGCTACTGACCCGGCTGACCAGTAGCAGTAGCAAAGGCAGGCGCGTACTGCTGGAGATACGTCGCGATGGTGTGGATGTGCAGCAACCCATATTTACCAGCATCGTGCAAGATTCCGCACATGACTTGAGAATCACGCCCAGTGAATTCACTATCGGCGGCTGATGCTCACGTCTAGAATACCGTCGTCGCGATGTACAAGCTTATGACGAACATACTAAAATCAAGTACTCAAGTAGATGGGGTGACACTGGGTGTGGGAGATTCAGCAACGTCGTATCGGATATATGCGTGAGCGCGATTGTACATGTTTAAAATCCATCAAACCCGAGAATGAACGCCAGGAAATACAGCGACGAAGCCTGATATGAAAGCATGAGCATCTGCGACATCTGCGGGATAGCCTTATGTACCTTGAGCGGCCAAGGTAGCAGCGTATAGATGCATTCTAGGTGTTGCGAGAAGCCCTAGAAGCTGAACCGCCAGCAGAGGGAGAGGACGATGGACCTGATCGGTCGGGCGAAGAAGGCGGTGTCGCCTTGACTGGAGAAGACGTCGTCGTAGGCAAGACAGTGCCGTTCCTTTTATACCACTCGCCATTGCTCGGGAAGGGCCAGAAGCGCCCGTCCCAAGCTGGGTTTAGCACCTGGATGCTAGGGACGCCAACTGAAAAACATGTAAGCATGCGATGCTCGGAGTCCTGTACGATGCACACACCTCCATGTATCCCTTCCTCGGCATACCCACAGTCCCAATCGTCAGCTTGCTCATGATCACGAACATAGCCGCGGCAGCCATATATGGTGCGTGAAGAATTCTTCCAGTGAAACGGCTGGCGATCTTGAGCGTGCCACCCGTGACGACACCAGGGAGACCGATACACGACGTTGTTGATGGTTTGCACCGGAAGCCGGCCCCCGCCATTGAAGAAAGGATAACGCCGGTCGGGCGAATTGCCCGAGACGTTCATGTTGAAGACCAAAGGATCATTGGCCGGTTGAGATGGGAGTTGAGATGCGGACATGACGATGGTTGATACACCGGGCAGGCTATGGATCGAAGTTACGAGAGGCGCGTCATTTTATCGTCTCGCATTGCATCCTAATGCGTCATGGGATAATGAGCTCAGTGTCACATATGGATTCTCACTAAGAACTTGATACTGCACCTTGCGCCGGCGTCTCGCCACTTCCTTTCACCGTCGACTCCGCGGTACTGGCACCATCACGAGGTATGCATGCGAAAATCCTGACTAGGACAGGTGTTGCTTCAACCACAGTGTCCAAGGCAGGTCGATGTGGGCAGGTCATAGGTGCAAACACAGTACGAGTCGAACGATGACATCACGTAGGGTCATTCGGGACCAAAGACACCCTACGACGATAGCCTAGAGACACATGATAGCTCAAGGCCAGGCTGTAGTACTTGCTCACAGCAACTCAGATAGAGCGTCGAGGGTAGGCAGAGTGCTGCCCGAACCTCCTGTTGGCCGTTCCGGTAAGGGAGCCAAATGCGGCCAGTGCCGAGATCACTTTCCCGCGATGTGCGGGTTCATCCCGGCCCTGTCGTCCCCTGTTGCCTGTCCGCTACCTTATGAGCATCGATGCCGAGAGCGCTGCCGATTTCCTTCTACTCAGACATGATGTAGTGTAACCACATAGTCCTTTGAACCCCGCCGATCCTCGCTGGCGCTTCTCTCTCCCATTTTTCCGGTTTTCCAGCGCGTGTAGCCATATATGACCTTCCCATTGTCCTACGGCCGGTTCACATGTGTTCAGCTCGTTCGGTGAACAATCATTAATCTACGGGCCCCGATGTTAGAGTACAATTGATACTGCCGCCGTACCTCGTCGGCGATATCCGCTACGTGGGCTCGTTCGCCTATTGCCTGCGCTTTGCACATTCGGTCGCGCAGGTTTGCGACTTCTCTCTTCCTTCTTGCAAGATTTCTCCGTTCAGGTATCAAGCGCGCACCTCGGAGCGAATCTACTCCGGGTCGCGCATCTCCATATATGTCCTTCCCATTGTGCAACCCGCATGCGTTCAGGCTCAGTCTCCGCGGGCGCCGCGCGTACAATACGAATGCTATTGCACCCACTTGGTTAGGTATCTGGGCCTCATGACCCCGACACTTCCCCTATCGCGGTGCTATCAGTTCTATAGCGGGTCCCTTCTCTTCCTGTATGTATTGTTGGGTCGGACACTTTACTTGTTTCGGTTGGCCTGGAGTGCTTAGATATGAGTATCCGCTTTGAAACTAGTCTAAGTATGAGAACACGTTCCGTCAGCGGCGTCTCTCTTCCACCGCCTTTACGTTGAAGTCAGGCACACTGCGTCATCTCTTATCGTTCATACGCGATTCATACTCTCGAGGACGTACATGAGCTGCCGCGGAGACTGTGTGCAGATTGAATATCGTAACACGCTACCAAGTTACAGCATGATAGCCAGATCTGCGCGAAGCGCGATGACCACAGACGAATGCACACGAAGCAAGACGCGGTCGAACAACGATGCAGTGAGCCCATGGTTGGTTGTCAGCCGATCGACACTTCTGTCTTCTTCCCGCTATCGCATGAGAGAGCGCAAGCGAGAGTGATGGAAAAGTAGGAGCTTAACGCCTCGGAGGTTGAACGTTGAACGTTAAGCAAAGACAAGCTATTCAACAGTAGTACCGAGCCTGCCTGCCCGCCCCGCGCTATGTGGCTCTATGCTCATAGCCTCTCGCGCCTCCCCCTCGTCGATGCTACAAGACGATCAACGTTAACTAGTGATTATTATATTCAGCAGACGGGAAGACGCACGAACAGCCCAGAAGCATCAAGTGCTTCTCCTTGTGAGCCCGTTCTACCATGATAGACGGGTGTCCAAGAAGTTTGCCCTCTTGCCAGAAACTTGCGGCACGACGCTGGAGACCCCGACAGGCATCGTAGGCTCCGGGTTGGCGTAACTATGCGTGTGCTCGACGGCATCCAAACTGTTGAAGGCGGTCATGATGTAGACACTCGCAACCATATGCTGAGCAACCAGGCGACCGTATCCTTCAGGTACAGTATCTAGAGCGCGATGCGGACGACGGCGAAGGCACCGCTCGGGCTACAACCCACACCTTTCCACGTTGGAGCCAGTCACTTTGCCGTGGCGGTGAGCGTATAGGTAAGAGAGCGCGTTTGTAACTATGTAACGATGAGCATTTGGAAGGTGCTGGGCTTCAGAAGACCGTACTCTCACCCACAAACGCTTCCGTGCTGAGATGAGCGCGAGTATTTGAAATACTCTTTGCCAGACCCAGAAAGATGACGACCGTGACCCTTTTCCGCTCCCGGTGCCTTCTCTGACGCGCGGATGGGGGGATGAAAGCTAGGTACAAGCCCTGAGGAATCGGTTAGATGGAGAATCGACGCGAGATGGAACTTAAGACACACTTCATGTGCTTAGATGAAGACTGTAACGAAGATCCCGCCAAGCGGTAACCTGGAGAGTTATCTGGAAAGCCGGTGTTGCCAAATGTGGCTTCGTCGCCGTTATCAGGGTCGTCAGGAACGCTGGGGGCGAACGACTCGTCAAGGGTCTCATCGACGACTGCGAGTTCCAATTCGACGGTGGTGTCGCAGCCCTATCCTGAGCCAACACGGGGCAATCATTAACCGGGATGGATTGGGAAAGCATAGCGTTTAGGGGGCAGGTAGTGGTCGAAGGCAGCACTACATTAACGTCCAACTTTACAGTTTCGGTAAATGCCGTGCCCGCGTGTCGGTCCGCGGCGAGAGGAGGCGTCACCTTTTCCACGACGAATGACTGTACTACCACCAACCATTGACAATGGATTGATCAAGTTTCAATTGGCTAGCTTTTCCCCCAGACCTCTCACGTTAATATAGAGGCGACAGTATTGAAAGTGCGGCCAAACTGCATTGGTTCGCTCCGAATCACAGGCGTCAATTTCGTTGAGCGCCAGTATGCTACCGTTGCTACCAATCTTTGACACGATAGATACCCTAGATTGTACTTGTCGTCTCTCATGGTGCTGAATCTATCACGGTCACCTTCGACGCGAGCATATACGTGGCTGGTATCAGCGGCGAGTGTACTCTAGTACATCAAGCCAACAGCACCTATCAAGCCAACAACACCTGTCAAGCAGGACCAAGTCGTATATTGGAGTACGTAGCAAGTGCACGAGCTCGGGATAAGGTATAACTGTACAACTCGTTAACACTCCCTCGATGGCGGCGCAACACGCCTGAGCTTCACGATCTCTACAAGCTTGTGTCTGATGCGGAGGTGCCACCGGTCGATGGCCTGCGTGACCGAGTCTGCGAATTCATATCTGAACCAGGCCGACGGAGTATACTGATTTCTCGCCTTAGCACTATCACTATAGTAATTCGTCAGACTTTGCTCGTCAGAACGAAGTATACCATGCTTACAGGCTTGGAAAGATGCCAGGAGCATTGCCTATAACGACAATCGTCCACTTCACCGCGAACACGGTCAGCCCGGCGCGTTCGATAGCCTTGTTGACGTTGGCGCTGGACGGGTACCAGTCGGGCGCCGAGTCATGTGCGGGTGTCAGTTTGTTTGGAGGTTGCCACTTGGCTGTCGGTACGAAAGGGACAGGCAGGTCCTATAATGCGGGCCGTTAATAGCATGTATGGCGAGGTAAAAGACCTGCATACCGGGCGCCTATGTAGGCCATTCACTTCGACAATGAAGCGGTCGAGATTTACAGTGTCCGCAAGGCCTATTCCCATGCCCTTGAGCAACCCAAGAAGTTCCTAAGGTGCGCATCAGCATCAGTCCAAGTGGGACAGCTACGACAGAAGCGGACTTACGGTGCGAGCGCGACCAGCATCGCTCCGCATGTTCGGGGTTGATACAGAACCCTTACGATATGTTTCAGGTACTATGGCGGGCGGGGTACTGGAAGCACTCGTGGGCGAGCTCCGTCCAGAGTTGTCTGGTGTATGAGGTTTCTGAAGAAAGTGAATCGGCGACTTAATGACTCTTTGGCTCTCCCACGACATGCTATATCGCCAACCTGACCCCACAGGAGTGCGAAGGGCCGGCGGAGAGTCAGGGGGAATGGACAGGCTATCGTCTCCGGCGACATCGAGTTGCTTTGCATTGCTTGGATTTACAGTTTCGCCCGACAACTTCTCCGCTGCGTCGTGTTGGTCGCGCCAGAGTTCCTCCAGGTTTGCTTCAACCTGCTTCGCAAGTCCTTCGTCGAATAACAGATCAACACACCGACCGGAGATCGGATCGGTGAGCAGTCTAGCGGCTTCCATCCGATCACTTGGCGGCCAGACTCGGGCAAGTAGCTGTTTGATCGCAGGACCTACGGAAAGCTTGTACTGTACATATGTGTGAGCTGTTAGACTAAGGCGAAGAGGTCGTTAAGCGCACCAATGCAAGAAACCGCTCGTCCCCTTCCACCCGAACTTCATTCTTCTTAGCGAAGTAGGCGGACATGGCGTCCATAGCAGACTCGCAGCGGTAGACCGTCGCATCAGGCACACCGAGCGAGTTCAAGATTGCCTGTGCACTATGACGCTCCAATTCAGTTGAAAAACGAAGTGGAATGTTGTGGTGCACTTACAAGCTACATACACCGGGGAATACGCCGACCATAACGAGGCAGCTACGCGGGAGGAAGTCGGCCTCGAGCGTCAGAGGTGAAGGCGTGTCAAGTTTAAGCTCGTTGTGCCACACGTAGTGACAGCGAGAGACGGAAGATGGTCGAGAAGGAGGGACTGCTGCCTTCATGGTGAGTATTCAGGAAAGAGCGAAAAGAGTCTGCGCTCGCAACAAAAGTAAGTTTCACGTGACTACGTTCGACTTGCACGAGGTCTTCCCGACGGCACTGGGTGACGCGATGAGTCCGGAAGCTCTCACCGTGGTGTAGAGTTCTAGGTTTCGAAAGTCAGTGGCTTCGACGGAAGGATTCAGAGTGCGATGGGTGGGAGGCCTGAGAGAGCGAAAGAGGGAGGTTGATCCGATCTAGCTGGGCGATAGTTCAAGGAGATCGAAAAGATACGTTTCGGCTTGTCGTACGCGCGGTGTGAGAGAACTGTACCGAGTCATCAGCATACACCAGGATGCAATCCTGTACACCATGAGCGTCGAGACACCCGGCATGGCTGCGACTGCTGACCATCATACAACTTGATCTGCCAGGATAGAAGGCCTTCGCCGCGGACATGTAGGTGTTGCGAGTCTAGTCGCACGTCAAGGCCAGAAATGTACGATGGGTTCAGTAGATCGTTTATTTCCCAGACCAACACCCATTTGGCAAAGTCCTTGATTTGCAGGCCCTCGCGGGAACAATGCTGTTTCCAGGACGTCGGCACCGCAGCGTGCCAGCGACTGATTCATTGAATCATTGTGCGGTAGACGAGGTCATGGAGCAGGAGGCGTGGAAGGATAGAGTCACTCTACTGACACCATTTCCTCTGGTGGTGGTAGTGGAACAAGCATATGGGTCCGCGTGACTCTTTTATCAGGGACACAACGCATGCCGAGCTACTCTTCTTTGAGGTGCGCTTCCGGCATATCTGCGGGAGTAGAAAGCCCAAACTGTACGGTAGGTTGTTCGAGCTTGCTCACGTCTGACTGTTGCGTCGACTAGAATTGTTGTGGCAGGGGTGCTCGAAGAGGACGCCGCAGCGTGCTTCGGGGCCGAAGCACGCCATCAATTCATGTGCTCCAGGGTCCGTGTCCGTGCGCTCGCATGACGCGGCCGGCGAGGCGCCCGTGGATGTTGCCTCTTTCCACCACCATGGGTTGACAGCATACAAGTAGTCTCCATTGGCTACGTATACATGATAACCACATGAAATGTGTCGTGAATGTACCACGGCTGAGAATCACGCGGAGTCGTGTTTTCGAGATAGCTAATAGTAGTTTTGTGATCTCAGATGCTATCGCCACCACGCGCCACGCACCGGACAATCGTTGATCATGATGTGGTCTGCACGTCCTAACGTCCAACGAGACACTATACTCTGTGCCATCTTCCACCGAGGAGCTGCTATCTACCCACGAGTCAGCAGATGGCGCTCTCGGGACTCCGAGAGCTGATTCAAGAGGGTTGGGCGATGAAGCTTGGCCCACCGTGAAGCGCGGACAATTAACGGAGCTCAAGAGCTTTCGAAGATGGTCGAACACAGGACTTTCGGATGGAATGACCAGAACTAACTAAGCTCCAGTAGTAATCCATGAAGAACAGCGACAAGCGCCACGAGCAGCGGTCGTCTCGTTAAGCCCTCAAAGCTTCATAACTAGACGCGGTCACGTTGCTTGGTTGATTACCCACGCACCAGCACGCATCGCGGCGCGCCTTGCTCTTCGCTTTCACCCCCAACCTACCTCCATCACATCCTTGACCTATCCGGACACCATGCAGAGCTCAAGAAGCGAAAGGCCCATGTGTACGACGAAGATTAAACGCAAAAAATTCTTTACTAGGCTCTACAACCCCGATAACATGGTAGACAGTTTTCCTACCCCATCGATACAGGTTCGCCAATTCTTGTGGTGCTTCATAGGCAATGGACCTGAACTAATCCATGCACACCCCGTTTTTTCTCCCGTTATAGCCTTCTGCCGCCGCCAGGGCACCAGCCTCCGATCGTTCAAGCCTCGATTCAAGCCTGCTCGAACCAGAACTCTTCGTGCGCGCCAAGGTGTCGACAAAGCCCGGCCAACGTCCATCCATCAAGCGAAAATACGTGTCAATCGAAGTCTCTGGCTCGCAAGCGTCCATTTCTCAAACGTCAGGCTCTTCCGCTGCGCCTTCCTCGCGCGCGGTATCCCCACACTCAAGCGATCAATGGCAAAGTCATCTGTGCGAGGGCTCGGAGACTGGAAATATCACGCGCCGTGATAGCTCACCGGAGCAAGACTCTGAACAGCAATACGTGGCTTCAGATCAGGCGCATGCTTCGTGAGTCTATTCATCATCGTACCTGCCTTCGTCAGACCGAGGTCGCTATAGCTGCCACGGGATCGGACGTCTCCCGCAGCCCTTGCCGTTCTGTTTTTATACCGCCTGCTGACCACTCATAGGGTGCTCGAATCTCATCCGAAGGATGATCCAAGACGTCCTGAAAAAGAACAGGCGACCCGGGTGTGTTTACTTCGACTTTCATCATCTTCTGCGATTCTGACGTCGTCATAGACAGATCCCATGGAGGCTTTCAAGTCCGTTCGTGACACATTCCTGCACGAAGTGATGAGGCACGAGGGCCTCAAAGAGCTTGATGGCGACGATGACTCTCCGACATGCGCTGGGTGCCAAGCTGAAGCCTTCCTTCGGTGTTCGACTTGTAAAGATCCCGATTTATACTGCAACGAGTGCCTGGTCGAGAACCATCGCACAAATCCTCTTCACATCATCGAGGTGAGAGCATCCGCGACTGTTGGTGCCCATTCTGATGGCCTGCATGTGCGAATAGATATGGAACAATCAATACTTCGAACCATACTCTTTGCAACGTGCTGGTCTCATCGTTCAACTGGGTCATGACGGCGGGTCGTGCGTCCGGCCGGACATTCAGAATACACCTCTGACGGTTATCGATGCATCTGGCATCCACAGCGTCACGTATGCGCTGTGCGATTGCTGGAAGCATCCTTGGACGCCTGCATACGTTCAGCTACTCCGCGCAGCGTGGTGGCCTGCGACGATTGCACGACCAAAAACCGTCGTCACATTCGAGCTTCTGAAGCTATTTCATGCTCTCACGTCGCATGGCCACATCAACGCCTACGACTTCTACAATGGCATTGTTCGAATCACCGATGGGTCCGGTCTGGTATCTATCAGTGTGAGTCCAGTCGCTATCTCCATGCTTGGCATACTCGGAATCATAGGCACTACAGACACACTGCCGCGAATTTGGCCGCTGTACTCGAATGTATAGACACATCCGCAGCTGTAAACAAGCTGGCCGCGGACACGACGCTCTGGGAATTGCTAATACAGGCGAAGGCGAGCTTGCGCTTGTTTGTCCAGCCTGTCCCAACCAGGACAACTTGCGCCCCGGTTGGAGGGATTTGCCTCCCGAGAAGCAGTGAGTAGTTGTGAAAATCCTGGTCCTCCCATCGTCAACTGATCCTGCCGAAGGTTTCTTAATCAGCTCGACATCGCCATTGATGCGAACTTCAAACTTAAGCGTAAGGATCGTGACTCAAAGTCGGTCGTACTTTCCGACGGGTGGAGTTTCTTCGTGCCGGATGGACCTTACGCGGAGCACGTCAAGAATAATACAGATCTAACGGAGGTACTTCAACGGCACTTTGAGAGGTCTCTCGCTCATTGGTCGCATCAGATGAAGTACTGCAGCTCAGAGCACAACGCTCTGCGGCATTCCAACATGGCTACCTCAAAGCGTTGGGCGGTGAACGGTATCGGCGCGGCTATCTGTGCCCGTCATCTTTGCTATCAGCGTAATGGCGTCGTGGACTTATGGCGAGGGGAACGGTGCGTACTCTATGCATAGGTCGACATATGGGGTTCCTGAGTCTTATCTAGGTTCGTATGTATGGACCATTGCGTCTTCAAGATGTTGGGCAAGGTGGCGCAGGGTCTGAAACGACTCATCCTTTCGTATGACATAGGCTGCTCGTGGTGTGTCAATTTCTACGAGCGTCTGGAGCAACTGTACGGCGACCTCTTCCAGCTGGATCCTGATCTCGAGATCACGTTTGTGGTCCCGAAGTTCCATTTGGAAGCGCACGGCCCTGACTGCAAGGCTCGTTTCAACCTCAACTTCACTCTCGGTGCTGCGCGTACGTGCGGAGAAGGCATCGAAGCCGGATGGGCGAACATGAATGGCATCGCTGTCTTCACACGGGAACAGAGCGCTGCTCATCGGCATGAGGTCATCGAGGATTTCATGCAAGCCAATAACTTCCGGAAGATTCGAACCATGGGTGCGTGCTGCAAATGTAGGGTGCGTCTACGGTTAATTTGACTGCTTATGTTCATCAGGAACGTTCCTCCTTCGTCAGCTCAAGGAGGCTGTCCCTCTCGCGACCAAACACGCTGAGAAATACGAACGATACAAGACAACGATTCCTGTGCATATCGTGGAAGGTTGGGAGGTGTGGGTCAAAGAATGGAATGAGGCCCGAGATAAGAAGCATGCCCGTTGCCCGTACGCGGAAACGCTGCGAAGTGTGTTAAGATTGTATCATCTTGAAGAATACTGATGTAATGTCCGCTCTTAGCTGAATCGCTTGCCTCGGTGAAGCTACGCCTAGCCAAAGAGGAGACTGAAGAGCTCAAGAAGGGTGTTTCCCTGAACGAAATGGCAATCAGTACTTACCTGTCAACCGTGATGGCTCTCGAGGATCAAAAGTGAAGTGCATCTTTAATGGATAGACAACGTCTGACGCACTACAAGGTATCTTCTGGATACGCATAGGAAGCATTGTAACTCCGACCTTGAGCAGGCGTCGCTGCAGGTCAAATACAACGCTCTGCTCAGTCGTATGCGTGCTCTTGAGCCCATTCAAGTGTGCTATGTGCGCGGTGTAGAGACAATGGCTCGTACTATCTCCGGTATGTCTTCATGAACATGTACTAGCTCTTTTTAACGTTCGTCCCAGGCGAAGTGAAGCGATTGCGGGTTCTCTCTTCGGCTGTTTCTCCGTCAAGCTCTTCTCGGCCTGCAGCCACACCGTATGCTCGTGGTACAACCGAAGACGACGATGCTTACGTTGATATGCACACGTTCAAGGCTCCCCCGACACCGTTGACGTTTGAAGCCTTCATCCCGGCTAAGCGCAAGCGCGGAAAGAAGTCTCGAAAGCAGGACGACGTTGAGATTGGCCCGCCAGTATTGTGGCTGGCGTCCAACATACCCAGCACT
>UWZB01000049.1:79586-91097 GCA_900536885.1 Peniophora sp. CBMAI 1063
AGAATTGCGAAAACGACGAGCGAAAGCGACAGGGACAGGGTATGGGAAATGTACGAGAGACCGTGTCCGGAGAATCGAGCAGACGAAGAGATGACAGAGAATGATGGGACGGAAGGTGAAAGGCGAAGAGTCGAGTCGATAGATATAAGGCTACATGATGATGCAGGCGTTGCGGAAGCGCTTCTTGTTGCGCTTCTTTGCAGGTTCAACTGGGATGCGCTCGCGCATCTGTCGGGTCAGGTCGGTGAAGACATCGAGCACATGCCAATTGCGCTTGGACGAAGTCTCATATATGGGGACGCCGCCCCAGCGCGCTGACAGCTGGTCGAGTGTATGTGTACCGATCTCGCGCTCGCCAGTCAAGTCGAGCTTCGTACCGACGAGAACAAGTGGGAAAGTCTAAAGATAGCGAGGGTCAGGTCGTGGACGGCGGGTGACATGGTGACGCGCACGCTATCTTCGCCCTTTATGCGATAAATCTGTTCGCGAAGCGTTTCAACTTCCCGCAAGGAAGAAGCTTGGGTCAAACTGGGCAAATGGTCAACTCCCTGGGTTCAAATGAATAACGAGTGCATGCACGAACCTGAAGACAAGGATGAACCCTTGCCCATGCTAATAACCGATTGCATCAGTGCGCGTGAACACGAGGTGAAGGGCAGGACGCGTACGGTGATGTACATCTCGTTCAGCGCAGTGAATTGTTCCGCGCCAGCGGTGTCCAAAACCTCAATCTATGTGCACCGGTCAGTATAGTATTCACCAGCCGGCCATTAGACACTGGTCACATACCATAGAAAGTTCACCATCGACCTCGAAGGCGCGCCGGTACGCCTCTGTGGCCCGAGTTAGTACGGTTTCAGCACATGGCGCAATGGAAGATATTCGCGCCTTCAATGGTAGGGTCATAGACCTCAACGAACTCGTCGCGCACAAAGCGCACGGCCAGCGCGGATTTGCCGACGCCTCCAGCTGCGTGCCAATGTGCTCGCGTCAGGGCATGTGATATTGGCGTATTTGGTAAGACGTACCACCAAGGACGACAGCCTTGAACTCGCGCATCGTGGGCGGTTGGCGTCAGTCGCGCTGCATGCGACAGCAGGAGCTGCAGGTCGGACAGAGATGACGGAGCTGAGCAGAAACTCAGAGGCCGATCCTCAGGGGAAACCCAACCCGAACCGACTCACTCCGGCTTTTACCCGCACGGCCACCTTGCCGCGCACGCCGATCCCATCCGCCCGACGATCTTCGTAGCTCGTACTCGTTCCACCCAGTGCTTCTCGGCTAATACTCTATCACATATCATTGGACCTTCTAGCGGCATCGCGCCTGAATCTAGCTTCTGTATCTGTATTTTATCGTTACTCCTTCGCACGTCGTGACGACATCATCCCAAAGTGGACTTCGTCCTTCCCGCATCTTGCCCGAATCGTACCTACGGCGAGCTTCTGAACCGCCTCCAGGCTACGAGTTCAAGACATCTCAACCATCGCGCACTCTCGCTTGTCTAGTGTTCGCCGTACACGGCCATCACGCTGCGCGCGAATGAACGTTCCTTGCTTACGCTCAGGATCTGCTGTCCGCGGGGGCCGGAGTTTGTTCAAGCGAACGCATCGATGCCTCTCCAGATGCCCGTTGACCAATGCAGTCACATTGCGATCTACAAGAGTGCATTCATGACACTATTCCACGCTTCTCGTACCCAATACCGCCGGACCGCTATACGTCCAAGAATATGCTAAGAGCTTCGCCGGCGCGCGACGGTCTTCATGCATCGCCCAAGCACACTCACTGACTACAGAGCGCATCACGCGAGTCGGAACTGCGACCAAACGGTACGTTCTAGCGCATCGCTGACCATGATCTTAGTGTGCTCACGAACGTCTTTGTCAAGCAGGACATTAAGCCTTCGACTTTACCCACATTCAGTAGTCAGCCCTCCGGACCTGGGCGGCGTCGGCCTGTATGAACTCGCACATCAATTCTTGCGACGATGTTCACTTCAAGCTTGGCATCCGGCAATGCAGCTTCATCTGACAACGCGTGGGAGGTTCTGCGACAGCAAAGTCCTCGGCCAGTTCCTGTCGGACCCCGGCCTTGCGAAGAGCGGAACGGAAAGTCGACTTTGCCACCCGGCGGCCCAACAGCAACATCGTACACCTGGGTCGCACTATTGGGAAGAAGGGTTCTACACAGATCACAGCTAGCTCAGCGCGTGTATGTCCACACTACTCGTTGTTACGGTATTAGATCCCTAAGACAAGCCGCTGAAACGAGCTACATACAGGTTGCGTTGTCAGTCTCCATTCCTCGCCCTTCACGAAACGCGTATTGTGCATACAGCGGTATCGCGCCTTATCTCACCGCAGATGGGCGCCTATAAGGGCGACTCGGCGTCGTGTGAGTATACGCCGCCCGTCGGCATAGATATGGCCCTAGTGATATACAGACATGCACGATCTCGGGACCGAATCGGATTTCTATACAACTGCAAGTCTCTTGGTCCATGCCTTTGGATGTCCACTCATCAGTGTTTCAGCCACCACTAGGAGGTTGCTTACGACAGTCCACGACCTAAGTAGTATCTCTTGCGCCCAATGCGGCTTTCGGTGCCGGAAAAGCCCTAGCTGCGTCTCATAGCCCTGGATAGGGTGCAACGGTCCACTGGTCTCCGGCTACACTCGATGACAGCTTGGATACGCATAAAAGGATGACTGGATACGATACCGCAACATACAACTCTCACTATCTCGACCATGACTGGACGCATCGTTCTCCTGGGCGCCACGGGTGGTCTTGGCCGCGAAGTTCTCGCGCACATCCTGCATCTCGTCGCGCCGACAGACCTCATCATCGCCAGCCCCAGTCCCACCCGCGTACGCGCAACCTGGCCGCACCTTTCCAAGGAGGTCGAGATACGGGAGGGCGACTATACCCGCCCGGAAACGCTCCCTGGCGCGTTCGCCCATGCCGACACACTCTTCCTCGTCTCATATCCCTCTATTGCACGCACGGAACGCGTTGTAGCGCATAAGACCGCCATCGACGCTGCTAGAGCGGCGGGTGTCAGACGCGTGGTGTATACCAGTCTCGCCTTCGGCGATTCGGGGACGGCGGTGGTTATGCGGGCTCACCTTGATACGGAGGTGTACTTGAAGGCGAGTGGGCTTGAGTATACCATCATCCGCGAGGGGCTCTACATCGAAGCATTCCCAATGCACATGGGTACGTGGAACTATACCAATCATCACGTTGTCTTGGTGAAGTGATATCTTGTATAGGTTTCTTCGACGCTCAGCGTGACACGGATGTGTACGTGCCAGGAGACGGACCCGTAGCTTGGGCCGCTCGCGTGGATCTCGGAGAAGCCACCGCACGTATCATCGCCGACGGACTCTACACGAACGAGACCGTGCTGCTTTCAGGACCCGCGAGGAACGTCCGCACGCTCACGCAGATCGCTCAGTTGTGCTCCGCGATCCTCGCTCGGCCGGTGCGGTTGCACGTCGTCAGTGAAGACGAGTACGTGGAGCGACACACGGACCCTAGTACGCTACCACGAGGTGACCCTGAGTTCTTGAGGCAATGGGCGACGAGCTGCGTTGCGATGTCGCGTGGGGAGACGGGCGTCGTGAGCCCTGCGCTGGAGGATATCCTGGGACGTCGTGCGAGAGGAACAGAGGAGTGTTTGAGGGAGTTGATTGGTAAAGAGCAGGATGCGATTACACAGTATGCCAAGTAGAGTGCTCGCGTGATCATGTTACATCCTAAAAGACCGTATCACTGTTGAGTACCACTGTGGTTCATGATCATGTCAGCCTCCGACTAGCGCTCGGCCTAAATTCCTGTGGTAATTCCGTCAAAAACCCGTCCCGGTGACAGTTGAAACGTTGAAGGTTGACGCGTTGACGAACGTTGATCGTCAGCTGAGCGAGCATAGTTCTGATACCAGAGAGTCGCCTTGACCTGAGGCTCTCAAAGCTTCACCCTTCCAGTCAAGCCATCTTCAGGCGAGAGAGCGTGGGCAGAGTGGATGACTTCCCGTAACGTTTTCGCCGTCCTACATGGCCCAGCGAGGGATCTTGATGGCAGGCACGGGCTCAGTGTAGGACGAGTCGCAAACCATAACACGACTTTTGAATGCCTCGTCGACGCGACAAAGCCGTAAGTCGCCCACGTGCTGCAGCCTCTTTCGGCGACTGTGCAGGACGTTCTTGGTGCCCATCACCCATATTCGGCCATTTCACGAGGAACGCGCCCTCTGCGCACCTCGATTTGGCCTGAGATTTTGATCGTGAGCAGGATTTCGCGTCTAGGAAGGGGTCCCGACCCCTTCCTACTCTTTCGTCCCGATAGATCTTGATGGGGCAGTAGGACAGCGCAAAACTTCCTTGACCTTGATTGCTGAGCTGTGTGCTGCCTAATCAGGCCTGTTTCCAGAGCAACAGCGAGTGTAGGACGCATGTAGGACGCCAAAAACGTTATGGGAAGTCATCCACTGCAACCGCTTCGGAGGTCACGCTTCGTCACCACGTAACAGTAGCTTCCATTCGGAGTTTGTCGGTTTCCTCTTGCCTTTTACCATTGAGGAATAGAGATTGGCGCTGTGACCGCAGAACTGCCACTGCACGTTGCCGGTCTCTGGAATCTCTATCCAATCTGCGAACTATATATACGCTGATGGTGCTTGCTCACATGTCCTGCCACTACTTGCCCGCGCCTTGCCGCTCTCTGCTCCCCACCTTCACACCGGTCAAGACGGTTGAAGCCGAGTCAAGACACTCGGCCACGGACTCAGTCTGCGTAGTCGTCCAACATGGTATCCTTCAGCCCGAACCTCGCGACTGAACTGGTATTTGCATATGTCCTGTCTCGATTCGCCCACCCTCGACTGCTCACTGCCTGCTCAGGACACAAGTGCATTTTTGCTGTCAGTGCGCCTCAAGGTCCATCATCTCGCCTTTGACTAACAAAAGTTCACGTCTTCTTTTCTTAGGCATGTGTGAGTTGTCTACGCCAAATATGTAGCATTCGGTACTCAATAACTGCGCCCTCCAGACGCTGTATGTGTCTGGGACTGGATTGTCTCTCTAAAGTACGAACATCAATTTGTATGTCGAAACACAATTGGTCTTGGTCGCACGAGGCTCAAGAAAGCGGTTTAGATATGGAAATCCCGGTGGACTGGCGTCAAGGTTGTGTACCTCTTCACAAGATATTGGGTCCTCGCGACGACACCCTTCATGCTATGGTGCTACTGTATTGACCATGGTCAAGAGACGTGTGACAGGGTCTATCAGGTATGTCGTATCAACGCTCACCGTCGTCTGCTCTCCCCCTGAAGCATCTACTTAGTTACCTGTAGCACTGGCGATGTGGAACCAAGTTGGGGCAGAAGGTATGTGATCTTTCTGCTTGCATCATCTCCTGGACTCATCTTCGTTGCAGCAGTTCTTTTATTGCGCACGTATGCTCTACACGAAGCAAATAAAATTGTCCTGGACGCTCTCAGCTCCCTTCTTTCCCTCGTCGTCGCCTATCAGCTCTGGGTTGATATTAGGAAGATACTACATAAGTAGCACACGCTTCCGTTAATCCAAGCTGAGCCCTCGGTCAGCTCTCCCCTTCCTGGATGGAATCAGTGGCCCTTGTTTCCCAATGGCCCATCCGGGTGAGGCAAACCTTCTTGGTATAAATCTGTGCATTGTGGTCCCCAGCGACAATGACCAACTTCCCTCAGGTTTCTTCCATTGCCCCCCTCGTCTTCGAGACTGTCATAACGCTCATGACTCTTGCCAAAACCCTTGCCATACGCCGAGTGCGTGAACCGTCAGGACGCCTGACACAAGTATTCGTGAAGGAAGGTTTCGTATACTTCGTGCTCATATCTTGTGCAAATCTGGTGCGCCTCCATTCTGCCGGCATGCGTGTGCAAGGTACCAACAATGTCTTTTCAGCTCAATGGCATCTTCTATTTGCAATGACACACCGAGATGTCGGTGATCATGCTTCCACTGAGCATATTACTTAGCCCATTGCTCGCTTGTCACATGGTATGTGACCGGCCCCAATCATCTTCTGAGAGCGACTTACGACTTCCGAATGTAGATCATTGATCTACGTGTAGGCGCGCATTACGGTTCCATCATTGTACCAGGTGAACGATCAACTCGGTCGCGCTCCAGTCGTACCCAAGGCAACAGTCATATCACGGTGTCTGGCCTACGCACATTGGCTCCTCTTTTGAACATCAAGCGTCTCGCGGATGTGGATGATCCGAATATTGAGCTCAACAAGTTCTCAATCGAACACCCCGGATGCAAGGTGGAATCACCAGTCAGCGCACAAATGTGTCACTCTGTTCAATTCCCTCATGAGCAGACTCCCGCCGAAGGCATTCAGGAAGACGAGGAGAGAGGCTTTGATGTACTGTGAAGGGATCTGCAGCTGCCCTCTTACGTCATATATCATTCATCAGTACTTATCGACTGTGTGCTTGCATTTCTTGACCTGTGCCGAGAATCACATTTGCTCTAGCACTACTGAATGTGTATGTTCCCCGGTCTGCGCTCCTACCGCACGTAGTTGCGCGCTTCCGCTCGCCAGCACCACAACAATCGTGAAAGATGTGGTTGTGTATACGGGCTTCGCACCCTATCCGGGCTCCGTCAAATGCTTTCGTATCTGTATGGCCGGGGCTATGGAAGTCGACCACGCACCTGTCGATGATGCACCGATGCCTCGTGGGTGACATGCATAGGGCAGATTCTCAGCAGATCCTCTAAGATCTGTTCACAATCAAGCATGGCTCGGCCTACTTGAGTTTATTCTATCACCCAGGCGGAAGTTGGGGCTGTATATAGTCGGAACCCAGCCTTCCCGCTTTCAGGAATGTCATATTCACTATGTTCCTCACATCCGTCATCACAAACTTCAATCTGGTCACCTAGTCTCTCTATCAGCACTACATTGCCTCGGCGACACCTGCCAGGGTCGTGGTATGCGACAATAAGATTGACGTGGCTGATCTTGCAGACCATTCGCCTCCAAGTGTCTTGCGCAGCTCATGGTCTTTTCATACAGTTTGGCCCGACTGAACGCATCACGCCACTGAGTAAGGTCATGGATCGGGATATATTCGCCAGCTAACATGCTTCTAGGATACTGGGTGCCCAAGAGCGATTTCTTCAAATTTTTTTCCAGAAATGATAAGGATCACACCCGCGTCCGCCATCCATTCAGTGGCAATAGGATCTCAGGGGTCGACATTGCCGTATATCTATCTTCGTTCATTCCCAGAATGAGCTTCGCAGAAGATCCTTCCCACCGCACTATACGACGGCCAACATAACAGTGTCTCAGCCTGGGATAAACGATCCCTCACATTCCGCATGTTGCCGTGGTAGGTTGAGCGGTACATCCAGCGGTGCGTATGTGATGACATTCTTGACCCACGCTCATAGTTTCTACGGCAGCAAAGCCATTCAACTCCCCTCATGTTACGTTCGGAGATGCTTGTTGATTTTATTTGCAAGACTTCTTTCAGCTTTAGTAACGGGTGTCGCGCAGGAAGAACACTCATTCAGTATTCTTAGTTCTCATATATCTCCCAGTGATATCATCATAGCCACGCGAGCACGATTACTTTACCGCGATACCAGAGGCTCTTCCACACCGGTCCATATTCCTCCGGTAGTCGGCCGGGCGGCGATGAGTATGGCGACTCTTCAACGAGTATACATGGGTCTCGCTTGAGTGGACGACTCGTACCCGTGAAGGCATGGCATCCGCTCAACAGGGTATATAGCAAGAGTTACTGAGACACCTTCATGAACTGACACATCAACAGAGATCCGCACATGTTGGACTATTATTGCAAGGAATGTCAAGACCACCGCGGGCCTCGTGACGACCAACTTCCTCGTGAGGGATTGCCGTGATGCGTTTGTTCCTTCCCTGGCTACTGTGTGCTGAAGACTAGAGCTTGCGACCAAAGTGTAGCATAGAACCCGTCGCAAAGATCCGTAGCTCGTAACATACTACACCTAGTTCCCATTCCCATGACATTCGACATTAAGTTACGAGTCTCACTCCTACCTTAGAAGATAGCCTATTCCTGAGTCTCCCAAAGCATCCAAAGCGCTAACATCGGACGTCTGACGTTTCTGGTCAAAGCCATTCCCTTGAAACGTTGATGGATTTTGAGAGAACGTGCACGACAGCGGCGGGGGAGAACGCATCGGCACGACGCCGAGAACTGTTGAAGGCACGCGACGAAAGGGGTGGAGACTGATACAAGGAGAAGCGCCTGTAGCCTCATGGCCGCACCAATAGCTTGGCCTAGGCCGATGCACGGGCTGAGTAGCGGACCTCTGGAACTCAAAGCCGCACAGTCAAGGGATCTTCCCACCCTCCTCTGTTACCAATTCTACGTCCGTAACCGAAGTTTTACCCCCCTTCCTTCTTGTTCAGCAATGCCCGCCAGCCGCACGCGTACTACACGGGCTCTCAGATCGCAGCCCAAGCCTGCGATGCGTAGCGTCACAGAATTGGATCCCCAGACTGCTGTTGGGAACGATGGTATGCTGACTTCGTGTTCAGCGATATGTCTAGGAAAAAATGTTAATTTTGCGCAGGACTACAGATCATCTTCGAAACACCTACGATATTTGGAACAACAGCAGCTTCCTCTGCATCTTGCTCACGGTATCATAGGAAGCCCTTTAAGCGCTCTCAGCCCTCCAAGCCCTCCAAGCCCTCCTCACGTTCCAAGCGCTCCAAGTCCTTCAGTTCAGCCAGTGCAGGACAATCATCTTCAGCGCGAGACGATGTGACGTCCGACTCCGACTGCGACTCTGAAGTCAATGGCGGCCAGGCGAGGGGCCAGCCGCGGGAGCGTGTCAAACGGCCACCCAATTCGTTTCTGCTCTTCTGCGCCGACTGGATTAAGAAGAACAACCTCAGCACCCTGGAGTCGGACCACAGAGTGCTCTCCAAGATAGCGGGAGTAATGTAGTGGCAACTCCCCGATGAGGAGCGCAACTTTTGGCGGTCGCGGGCTCAAGCCGTAGCGGAGGAGCACAAGAAGCAGCACCCCAACTATTCATTCTGTCCAGCCCCTGCGACACTTGAACATCCCAAATGAGTGCCGTGCCCGAAAGAACAACGGGAGATGGATCGTTGCCACCTTATCGCTCAACTGCTTCTGGAGGAGAAGACGAACGAGGAGCTCTTGTGCGCGTTAGAGCTGTTTGAAAAGGAGAATCCGGTCATGGCGCATTTTGCGGATCCCATTGTTTCAGAAGCCACAGCGCGCCCACAATCTCGAGAGCTCAACACCATTGCTTCTCCAGCACCTCGGTCTCCTTCTCGCACCTCCTCCCTTGCGGCTTCTTCAATGCTCCGCTTCATGCCGCAAAGCCCAGTGTATGCAGGTTCATCACCCACGCTGGATTCGAGGTCTATCTCGCCGTGCTTCACACGGTCACGCATCTTGCAGTCGCCTTCCGTTGCTTTGCTCTCGTCGCCGCTGAACTTAGCGGCCCCAGCACCGCAGCCTTGGCAATTTGCTTCATATGATGCTCATGTGAGCGGAGGCTTGGAGTATATGACGGGTGAATACTCTGAGCCAGAGGATGGCCTGATACTGTCCGCTTCACAGTCCGCACAACACCTCGTATGTAACGAGCGCCGACTTCGGGCGGACCAATTGTTGACGATGCCGCTTATAGAACTCCGACCCCCTTGCTTTCGAGTACGCATGGGTTGACGATCATGACACTACGTCTGGGACTGCGATCAGCCACGACGTTCCCTACGACGTATGCAGGCTAGACTTTGCTCACGGGCCGACTTTGGATTATCGAAACGACGGGATTCTATGGACCGCAAGCAACTCCTGGTATGGCATCAGTCACCTTGATGCACAGGGAGCAATGTGGTCATGGTCACTGTTCGGGTATGCCACGGGCGATGACAAGCTGAGTCCTATCTGGCGATCAGCGTGTTCACTAGGCAGTCTGGACCTCGGTCCCCTACCTGACTTCTCGATGGATATTACGACCGCTAGTGTCGATCTCGGCCGGGAACGTGGCACTACTGGACCGTCTGTGCCAGTGCAAGAGAACACAGAGCACTGGAGCACGCCAGTATCCGAGTGCGAAGGCCCTGCTGTGCTTCACGGGACTACTGCTTCGGAACAAACAGTTGGCGCGACCAGCATACCAACGTCCAGTCCCCTTCTCATTATGCAACCGGCTCCCTTGCCTTATCAGCCAATGGACAGAGTTCTTGAACATTGCTCATGAGACCTGGTCTTACTTAGTGCACGTCGCTGTAAAGGCTGTTTGATACGCACCAATCCACTCCTTGCTATATGTGCGTTCCGATACGCTGATTTGAGAATGAGGAATGAGGCCGCCCTTATTCGGAGTGGTATATGCAAAGTGCTATCCCCAACGTGTACCTGAGTACCTGCAGCATATCACGCGAGTGTGAATGAACGGACAGGTCCGGGTCGAAACCTGGCTTGTGAAAACGTGATATTGATTGCGCGGTGGGCTTTGTTTTGGGATTGGAGCGATAGGACCATGCATCGAGCAAGCGGTCAGCCATGATTCTCTGCATCGACCCCCATCGGCAGTATTGCGCACAATCTCTACAGCACAGGCGTCCACAGGACAACTCGACAGAGCGACAGGAGCGCGACTTGGTGGTTGATACGAGGTTTGCCTGAAAGAGGCAATAGCAGAAGGCCAGCTCTCATCGTTCTGGTTATACGTTCAGGTACTGAGATGCAGAAATATTCAGATAGAGCGATTCCTTGCAGTACTGGAAGACGGGTGGGAGTGACGGTGCAGTGCGAGAAGCGACAACGTGCGCGCTTAGGACTAGGCCCGCAATTTTAGGACAGAAGACGCGCGAACTCATCCCAAACCACGATCATCATGTATCGTGCCTTGCACACCTCCTCGTCTCTCAACACAGCAGCCTCAAAAATCCCGTTACACTTGTGACCATTCCAGGTGGAGAAAGAGCAGAAAGAGCGGCCAAAGGACGGGTACAGCCAGCGGGTATGAACACCAGCATCTCAACTCGTGCAAGCAGGGCCGGCAAAACGGCAGGGACGAGTCATCCCTGAGATCAAATGATGGGTGACAGTCTTTCCATCATGCGATATGGTGATCACCATGGTCAGGTATACAGGACACGATGAGCAGGAACACAAAAATATATGAGCTGTAGGCTCAAGGTAAGCAACTGGAAGAATTTCGAAAGATACATGTCTATCATTCACTGCTACACATGAAGGGCACGATGCTCGCAGACACCAGGATCGTTCACATGGGGCTCTTGAGGGCCAGTTGTATGCAACAGAACACAGGTATGGCATTTCCGTGCCGAATTCATCAATGCATAGCTCGTAAGCACTACACAATTGTCAACAACGCGCGAGCATGCGGCCAACACCCGTTATGCATCCCGAGCAAAGCCTGAGGACTACACGGCAGGACA
>UWZB01000050.1:1226-41794 GCA_900536885.1 Peniophora sp. CBMAI 1063
AGCCCTTTCCCCGCCGGACACAGCAAATGCGTACACGCCCTGCTAAACGCGCTCGCATGGTTCACGCCCAGCGCGCGCATCAGGCGCTTGATCCACGTTTCTTCCGCCGCGTCCAGTCCTGAGTGACTTAGGATTACGCGGGAGGCGAGAGGAACGGGGGTGGGAAAGGGGAGCGGGGTGAAGGTTGGGTGGTGCGAGGCGGGGAGGAGCGAGGTGGACGTTAGGCAGCCTTCGAGCCAGCATTCTGTTCTGTATTTCGCCTGCAACGCCTCGTCCGTTTCCGCACGATATATCGCGCTGCCGCTGTAAAGCTTCGTCAGTACCCTAGTATATGATATGTAGATGAGGAAGGAACGAACCTGACGAGTCGCACAATGATATAATCCACACTCTCGTCGTCCACATCTGCACTATCGATCCATACCCCCGCACAACTCTCCACCGCAGCGCGTACACTTGCGCTCTTCGCCTCGCCCAACGCGCGGAACTTGAGCCCCGCGAACACAGGCGTCTTCCCATCTCCATTCCCAACATCAACATTAACATCCTTGGTCGTAGAAGGACCCGCCTGAGCTTGCTGCTGCGGCACCGGCGACGCACGCGCAAGCGGCGCGAATATCGACTGGCTGCGCCTGAACGGCTGCTTCGACGCCCCCTCGGCATCAAGCTTAGACTTCGCGAACGAGTTGGTGCGCGAGAACGTCGAGAGCGCGCTGTGGCCTTTGCGGTCTGGATGGAGCTCGGCGTGCGCCTGGCTCGCGGCTCGCCACAGCTCTGCCTGTGTCGGTTTGTTCTGGATAGGCTTAGGCTGCGGGAGTGGGAGCGCTTGATCGTCCACGTCCATGTCCGGTGCGGGCGGAGGCTTGGAAGGACTCCGCACGAGCCCCGCGCCGTCCACGGACCGCACATACCCGCGTCGTTTCAGGAGGGACTCCCATACTTGGAGCGTGACGGCTGGAACGTGCGCGCGGGCCGGTGCCACTTCGTCTTCGTCTACTTCTTGTTGATTCGAGTTGGACGCGGAGGTGGAGGCGGAGACGAGAGGGCGGGGCGGGGGCGGGAGGGAGTGCGATTCTTGTGCGTGGCCGATGAAGGGCTGTTGGGAGGGCGTGGGCTGGGTGAGCGGTTTTGGGAGTGGACGGGGGAGGTCGACGGAGTAGGGTTCTTCGTTGAACCGTCCTACACCTGACATCAATACCCAATATATCCAGTAGAGTGAAGTGGTAAGACATACCGCCGTATCGTATACAATCGAAAAACCACTCCTCCCACACGAGCTTTATATTCGCCTCGCCCGCCTGATTGAACCGCCGCGCATAGCGCATCTTGTCCGTCTCCTCCTCGCCCGTGCACAGCAAATGCGTGACCTTGACCGGCCGGCGGAGTTCCTTGACGTACGCCCCGCCGTGTTTCGTGACGAGCCTGTTTATCTCGGTGCGCTGGTCGAGCGAGGTGAAGCCGGAGAGGCAGAGGATTATGGATGTGAAGGGCGGGAGGCGGTGCTCCTCGATGCTTTCGGGGACGGAGAACATGTCGCCGCGCAGCCAGATCTCGTGGTTGTCGAGGATCCAGGAGGGCTTGAGGATCGGGATCTGGCGCTCGACGGCGCACTGCCACATACTCATCAGCCATGCACATCACGTAGTATGAAAACATGATATCGTACCTGGTACTTCTGGCCCGTAGCCTCTACGGCAATCAGATGCGTAACCCGATCCGTAAAGTCGTACGAAGTACTAGCGCCCAGCTCCTGCGCTTTACTAAACACCTCGCTCTACACCCCGCACACAGTCACAGTCAGCCTTCCACCCTCCATCCCATGCCACAACAATAATACACACCTTATCGACCCCAGTAGCACACAGCACAACGCCCCTCAGCGGCCGCGGACACGGGTCCACAAAGCTGCCCGACAGCTCCTCGTCATGGTCGTTATAGTTCGGTGGTGAGGATGTGGGCGTCGAGAGCGGTGGGGGTGTACGTCGTTTGGAGTGTTGGACGGGCCGGAGTTTGACGTTCGGGACCTGTGCGCCGAGGTTCAGTATTCAGTTTGGGTTTGCAGAGCTGATGGGGATGGGGATGGTAGATACCTTGTGGGATTTGTTTGAGCGCCGGAACGACATGGGCCGCTCAAGTTGGAGGCGGTGTGGAGTGGGGAGCCGTCGTGTAAGGGTGTGTGTAGGAGGAAGGGTGGCTCTGTGCGCTGGTGAACGTCGCGGTCCGACTCGAGTCTCAGTGTTGAAATACACAAACCGTCACGCGTGACGGCGCGCGTCATCCACAACAACCACACGCGTTAACCGCACGCGCGCGCGCTTGATCGCCCATCAAACGTCTAATAATCCGACCCACCACCATCCAGATCCTAGGGACATGTCGAACCTCGCGCGATCAGCAATGCAAGCCCGCCTCTCCAAGCTCCCCCAGCTCCCGCCCGAGCTGATGGGCGAAGACGGCGACGAAGACGAAGAGAGCGCCGACTCGATCGGCGCGCTGCCGTCGGCTTCTATGGGTCCTCCCAGGTACCTTCTCCCTTCCCCACTCTCTATCGTCTACTACCAAATACTGATCCAATACTCCATACGCAGATCTAAACCCCGCCAACCCCGCACCCCAAACCCCACCTTCACCCCCCTCCCCGCATCCCCCTACTTCGCCCAAGCCCTCCAAATCGCCGTCCCCGCCTCGCACCTCGACATGCGCGCGTACTACACCCCGCCCAAACCGCGCACGCAAGACGAGCCCGGCAGCGTGCTCGTGTGCCATCACGGCGCGGGGTTCTCCGGGCTGAGTTTCGCTTGTTTTGCTGGCGAGGTGGGGAGGATGACGGGTGGGGAGGTGGGGGTGTTTAGTGTTGATGCGCGGAGACACGGTGCGCTCTCCTGTATGTATGATGCAAGGATGTGAGGGCTGATTATGTGTGGTGGGTGCAGGCAAGACAGTACCGACAGACGACACATCAGACGACGATCTCTCGCTCGACGTTCTAGTACAAGATATAGTCCATCTCCTCCCCACTGCCTTTCCGGACCCTAAATCGGCGCCGACGCTCTTCGTAGGTATCCTCTCTCCCCTCCCTCCCTTAATATTAGGATGAGATGAGCTGATGTAGAGGGTTATAGCTCGTGGGACATAGTATGGGCGGCGCCGTCATGGTCCGCGCATGCCCGGCCCTCCAAGCGCTCGGATACCGCATCGGGGGCGTCGCGGTGCTCGACGTCGTAGAAGGTACCTCTCTCTTCTCCTCACTCTCCCTCACCCTCCCCCCACTCACGCACTCACTCACCCGTCCCAACCTAGGCTCCGCGTTGGAGGCACTACCAATGATGCCCACGATCCTCGCCGCGCGCCCAACCGGCTTCGACAGCCCCGAAGAAGCGATCGAATGGCACGTCTCCGCCGCGCAGATCCGCAACGCGACCTCCGCGCGCGTGTCCGTTCCATCACTTATTGTGCCCGCGCCGTCCGATCCTAGTGCGCTGAGGGCGCGCGCGTTTACGTGGAGGACGCCGTTGGGGACGACTGGCCCGTATTGGGAAAGTAAGCCGTATTTCAATATCCATGAGGATGGAAGAGTGGGAGAGCTGATGAGGTGTCGGTGTGTGCAGGCTGGTTCCGCGGCCTCTCGGCGTCCTTCCTCAGCGCGCGTACCGCGCGGCTGCTCGTGCTGGCAGGGACAGACAGACTGGACAGAGAGCTCATGATCGGGCAGATGCAGGGCAAGTTCCAGATGGAGGTCGTGCCCGGGACTGGACATATGTTGCACGGTGTGTCTTTCTGTCTTTTGATTTGCTTGTTACTTTCGAGCTCCATCGCGCGCGCGTGGGGTGTACGGCGTCGGGCTGTCTGATGCACGCTTCGGTTCGCCCGATGCACACTTCGACGCGCATACTTTTTGGTCTTCTTGCTCTCGTTTTGTATGTTTGAGTGTCGTGCTGATGTCCGGTTGTGTTGCAGAGGACGATCCGGTGCGGTTGGCGGAGATACTGGTCGAGTTCTGGAGGAGGAACGATCGAGTCGTTATCGGTGTTAAGAAAGTTGGGGAGTTGTGATGATCCATGTGCGGACGAGTATGGAGCCTCGAAGTTGGGATGTAGATCTAGAGAAGTGTTGGGCACAGTGTACTACAGAACATGCAATCTGTCGCTCGCTAACGGCTGCCAATGTCAATCGAGTCGCCTGGCCTCGTGTAAGGTCCGTCCGTAGACTGATCCTTACAAGAACTTTCTCACACCAAAACCAGAAACAGAATGTAGACTCGGACTCAGGCGAGGGGGAAAAGTCCCCTCAGCTGTACTCTACGGCCTCCTTGTATACTGTCAAGCTACGGTAACTATGAATAACCGGTCGGGATGAAGGGTCGGAATATCAGAGGTCCACGCGAGGACGCGGGTTCGAGTCGAGGACCTCCGCGGAAAATGATAAGCCGAACTATCCTCACAGCTCTCGCCGGCAGAAAATTGATACAAAGTCCTGGCTCTGTGAAAATACCAAGCACATACATTGACGAGGTTGGATATCGGTTTGGCAGTGTTGCCGGCTCTCGCAAAGCGATCAGTTAGAGAGCAACGCCCGCCGCCGCTGCGGTTCGGAGGCGCGGGGTTGATTTCGGAACCGAGGTGCGCGGTGTGGCGCGGCGCGGTGAGCGGCCCAGTCAGTCACCACCACCACCACCATCACCACCCCCATGGTCACGACAACCGCACCGTCGAACGTGGAATGAAACTAGAACTGGAGGGGCAGGAGCGGAAGGAAGAGTTGGCGCTCGATGAACGGCCAGACTCGAAACCGCGCCTTCTCTCGACCACCAGAAAGCGGTCGTGTCGGGCGGGCCGCTTTACAAGACTAGCTGGAGATTCTTCACAAGTAGGTGTGGTGTAAAGAGGGAAAGGAGGCAGGCGGTTGGGTGATCGGGCGTTTGGACGTACGAGTGTATTCGTCCCATGCCGACAGTAACCGCGAATGAAGATGTGTTCAGTTCATCGCCCCGCGTGAGATCGTGCTTCCTTCTGTGCCCTATGCTCGCGCAAGGCATAACAAGCTCCCGAGAGCGTGCGAGGGCGCTTGTGAGCCACGCGTATCTAGTGCGGTCCTTGGGCTGTGCTCCCTAGGACATCGCTCCTTCTCTTCGTCCTCCACGTCCCTGTCCTGGACACGCCATACTTCTTCTCGTCCTCATTGCTCGGGACAACAGTCCAACCCATATCCAACCATGTCCGGGACAACGGAGGAGCGCTTGTCGTATGTCTTTTGATCACCTGAAGCCGGATGGTGGTCTAACCTAAGCGCTTGGTAGCAATGTCTTTGGTCCTCGGATGCAAGCAGACCGTCCGCTTGGGAAGGAGATTCTGCTCTGTGTTGATAGTAAGGGATTACAGTGCTCTCTACGTTGCCGTTCTGACATTCGGTTGCAGTTGAAGGGATGAATGGCCTGCCACTGGAGAAGGCGTGGCCGCATTGTCACGACGTTCGCCCATCATATCGAGTGAACTTTAAGGCTCTCTCGGACGAAGGATCGCGTTCTATATCTACCCCAATTGTATATGAAGGCCAGGGATCTCTTCAGGGCACGGTGCAATGGAACGAGACCATCTACATGTTGGTTAAATAATCTAAATTGCCATCTGCATCCGCTCATCTACAAGCTTAGCCGGTGTTTGGAACTGTCCTACATTGAAGTCGTTCTGCTATGTTCCCATCCTGATAACCCCGCCCGGGCACGCTCCTCCTACGAAACGTGCATGCCCGTTAAAAGCTTTGTTTCCGCCACTCAGAGTAAGATCTCCATTGGTATTGAGCCAATTATATACGACGGTAACTTGATTCTGCAGTGCCACTCAGACATCGGAGTGATCCCAGTCGCAACTCATGCAACTTGTTCCTTTCCGTCTCCCGAGTCTTCCCCGAGGGCGAGGAAGAGACTTGCGATTTGAGTACTTCATGTCTGCAGGCCCGACATGAGCAGAGTCACGTTGATCCGACGGTGCCGGTCAGCGTATGGAATACTGCTTTCAATCAGATGTCACTTTTACTGGACACTGCTTGTCGGTGGAATGGTAATGGTAATGGGAGGGTAATGTGTACATCAACATCACATGGGGTATTGGCAACTTAGTGAACCATCCAGATGCAGGCATCTTTCCTATTTTCCCCTTGGGCTGAAGGCTGGCTCTACATGGCATACCGAGATCGTTACGTATGGCATGATTTTGCAATTCCTGTACACCTTGCTTACAATCAGCCTTCTATGTAGAGTGGCATGGAAGGAAAGGATCAGCTCGACAAAGATCTAGGGAGAGTCTTTGCATGTACGCAGGAGTTTATGAATGTGATCCGACAACCTGTCGCACGTACGCGCGAGCCAAGTAAGGGCCGTTACATAGACTTGACTATGCGTGCGGTGTATAGCGGGGTGAAACACATACGCTCGGATCCCTTCGGACATTGGCAGAGTGGTAAGCAGTAGTGTCGTCACCATGACATCGACTCACGGCCTTGGAAACACCACCTCCTTCAGCACATGAAAGATTCGTGGCAAAGTTGACGAGGCTTGCCTGGATCATCGTCACACCAGATCCACCTGCAACGGCCACCGACACTCCGACGACGATAGCCAAAGACGCAATCCTCCTGGTTCTAGATGCCATCGTACGATCGTCGGACGCATTTCCACCACTAAAGAGTGCAGCCAGCGGCCTGCTCTTCTTTGCTACCTGTGCAGACGTGAGCCATGTATCCCGTCCACCAGCTTGAAGTACTTACTAACGCTATCGCGTAGATGGCATGCGGCAATAAGAAGCAGATCCGCGACATATACAAGCGCATACACGGCCTGGCTGCCTCGCTCAAACGCGGAACCAAGGAGGGGAGCCGGATCACTCCAGAACATCAGGATGCCATCGAAGTTCTTGCAGCGTACGTTCTCTAAGAAAGTATACTGCCCGGACTGACTTTGTCTCAGAGATATCGAAGCATTGAAAGGCGATCTGGAGGGCATCATCTCCGAACGCAAGAGCCGCTTCAGACGGTTCTTCTCGGCCAAACGGCACCGCGAAGAGCTGAAGGATGTCGTAGAACAGCTCGAGACCTCGAAATCGAACTATACTGTGAGACTCTTGAGTTGCATACGCGCCTCACGTTTCTCACATGCGCGCATTTGGTAGACTGCATTGGCCACGTTGAACGCCATGACGATCGCCGACGTCAATAGGGATGTGAGGGCTATCGCGCTCGTCCTGGACGCGCGCCCGGTGTACATGCCCGGCACCCGTCGTGCGCAGGATGTCACGTTTCCAAATGGCGCGAGCCGGTTTGAGGAGATTTGAGGGATAGACGCGAGGAGTGGGTTCACGACGAACAGCCGCCCATGTGACTCGCGAGCCTGTAAGATGGGGAGTCCCGTGCAGTTTTGGGTCTGCTATGTATACCACGAAGCCATGGATTGTGTTCTCATTGTATGACAGGGTCGAAACCCGAGATGATGTATGTAGGATAGACGATGACGGTCGGAAGCAAGCGGCGCGAGCGACAATTCACCGCTGCGCAGGCACTACCCAGCTTCGACCCGATGATCCGAACACAGCGACGTCGGCTCTTGCAGCCGATACTTAGGCGCGCAACAAGTTAGAATGACCGTTGATCTTCAATGCTTATGCAGATGAAGGTAGGGGCTACTTAAAGGCTACAGCGCTGTGTACGGACGACAAGCGGTAGAGTACATATATAGGGTTTAACAATAGGCAAGGCTGAGGGAGGGGCCGTTCACAGCTTGTCGACACAGCTCCCGTACCACTCGACCTCCGCGTCAGTGACTCCGTGGCTCGTGAGAATACTGAGGATGGCGGGGGAGGCCTGACGGGCGCGTTCAGGAGAGGTGGTTCCGGCCTGTGTACCGATCCAGATAACAAGGGGCCCAAGTGTCGACTTGCCCTCCTCGTCGCAGGAAGAGAAACGAACGGTCTTGAGCGATGCGTACTTGATACCGCTGGGTTCGAGTACCTCCTTGATGATATTGGGAGCAACGGTGTTGTTCCAGAGAGTCCTCGTGAGTATCTCATGGAACGCCCCGTTTGCCGCCTTGTTGGCGACTTTGAAGAACTTGGTCCCGGGGGTAGGCGCCGGAAAGGGGGCCTTCTGAAGGCTGGTACGGTAGTAGAGCTCGGGAACGTCGTCATCGTTTGGGCAGAGACCGACGTAGTAGTTGCGCCGCTCGAACTCCGAGACGAGTTCGTCGCCGACGGGGGTGAGAGCACTGTCAGAGGTGACGGCGACTTGCGACCAGTCACCGGAGTCGATCGTCGTGGGGGAGGTGGGGGACATGGGAGCCGGGGTGGACAATTTGGCAGCAACTTGAAGGCCCGGGATTGTGACGTTCTCCCCAGTCAGGACTATTAGACACAACGTCGTAAGGGGGGCAATCCTGAAAAGAAACTGAGAGGCTCACAGCCCAGAAGGTCGGGCATTTCCCGGATCGCACGGATCACGGCCGCGATAGACTCGGGAACGTCTGAGAGGAGAGGGCGGGCGGTAAGTAGGGGAAAACCGTGTATAGTGGCCAAGAGACTCACCATCGCCTTCGAAGCCAGCTTCGACGAGCTCCTCGTGGGTGAAGTCGATAAGTCCTATGGAAATTAGTCGATGGCCGTGGCCCGAAAAGACAGGGAGACCTGTAATCCTCACGCTTATCAGCAAGTTCGTCTCTCAGCCTAGGGCGGTTTCCTGGTTTGGGCATGTTGATGCGAGCAGAAAGATGAGTTGCAGACCGAGCTTGTAGCAGAAATTGAGATCGCAAAGTGCAATAGGGGCTTGGAATGCTGGGGGTCTGATGATGGCTGACGGGCGTCAGTCGGGTTTAGATAGAGACATTCCGCAAACGGGATTAAATAATTTGGGCCGTTCAGTCGGATGCAAGTTGGCACGTGTGCGGAATGTCTCTAACAAGTTAGTCCTGCAGTCAGACGCGTCAACGGCGTCAGTCAGACTCCTGACGCAATCACTTGCGTCGGGAGATGCGGCATAAGTCATTGAATCGTGGGTTGGGATGCGTTCAATGAACGTCGACTGTGAGAGTCGCAAGACATTCATTATGATGGTAGCACTTGTGTCCACAGTGGCAAATCGGTACACCCGACCTCTCATTTCGCTGCCTTCTTTCCTTTCTTAGCCTCCCTCTGCCTCTTCAACATCTCGAGCCGGCCCTTCAACGCGCTGACCCGCTCGTCTGCCTCCTCCTGAGCTCTCTCCTCCTCCAACAACCTGTCCATGATAAGCTCGCGGTCCTCCACTTCCTTTCTCCGCCTCTCCTGCTCGGCCCTCTGCTCCTCCGTGAGCTCGGGTTCGGGCTCAGGCTCAGCGGGGAAGCCCGATGTGGCACCATTTGTGATCAGTTGCGGTTCGGCGAAGACAGTGGCACGTGCGAAGGCTTCTTGTTGACTTTGTGCGGGGTCTGGTTGGGCTGAGGGTTGAAGTACGGTTTGTTGGAAAGCGGCCCATTCGTCGTCCAGTACGCTCTTAGGCTGTGGCGCGCTCGCCGGTGCCGTGGGAGTAGTACCATCAGCCATCTCCGCATCCTCATCTCCATCCTCTCCTTCGTCCCTTTCGGGTAGTGTACGCGTGGGATCCGAGAAGAAATCCGTCGGAAACCCTCCGTCCGCCTGCGCTGCTGGTGGCGAGTTCGTGCGCATCCTCTTCGCTTGCTGCTCATCTTCCTCGCCATCATCATCTTCCGCTCTCCTCTTGTCCCCCAACCTAGCTCCATCCCTTTCCTCCTCCTCTCTCCTCCGCATTTCTTCCTCTTCAGCCGCCTTCCTCCTCTCCGCTTCTTTCGCCTTCATGACATTCGTCCTATGGCCCTTGGAGCCCAGATGCCCTTCCCAAGCGCTGGCATGTTTGATCGACGTATTGCATATCGTGCAACGAAGTTGGCCAGAGGATGTATATGCTGCGTAAGGGTGTGTTATACGGACTTCGGCTCGTTTGGCTTTGAGTAGGGCGCGCGCGTCGGCCATAGTGTAGTCGGAGTCGGCGTTGGTGTGAAAAATAGATATTATTTCAACGACGTATAGTGGCAGTGAGCTGGTCCAATGGTGATATAAGTAGGCGTAGACGCGGTTGAGGTGGTGGTGGAAGGAAGCCGCCGCGTTCGTGAGTTGACGCGCTGACTTCGGGTTATCGGGCCGACGCGTCTTCGCGGTGAGTGAGCCGTCGCTCCGACTCGACGTCGCTCGCGCTGTTCGGCTGTGACCGCCATCATCCCCTTCTCGCATACTTACTCTCCATCTGAGCGTCAGGTTAATCGTCCAAGCTGTATCTTCACAAGTTATATAAGCCCTCATGCAGCCTCCCCCTTCACTCGTACCGTACTTAGGTCTACTTGTCACGCATGGATTCTTTGTGTAGCAAAGGCGGCGTTGACCATAAAATGGATCTATATCAAGACCTATCACCCATCTACACGCAAAATCTGTGCATGAGAGTACTCATATTGCCTGGACGTCTGGTCACCAACCTCGCCGCACGCCCTACGTACCTATCCTCGGCTCAATCCTTCCCCGATCGATGCTGACCAGACGATTCATGGCATCTCTAGCCTTTTTCTATGCTTGGTACGTACCCCGATGATTGAAAGAATGCACCATACTGAGACCGAGTTGCAGCACGTACTCGATCTCCGGTTCTGACTTGCTCACAGTGACTCTAGGCATGGCATACTGGGCGCATGCTCGAAGGAAGGCTCTTCACATTTTGCCCCAAGGTCCGCGATGGCACCGGCCGTCATTCGTGTTGGTGATGCCTTACGACTGCTGTACTTGCCGGGTGAAAGGGCCTCCCGCGTCGTCCACGGCCTCGCTTCCCCGCTGACCTGCCAAACACATATCCTATGACCGACCTCACACCGGGACCGAGCAACGCACCTGGCTGCAACACATGCGCCGATTCGAGCACCGCACATAGTCCAGATAACGCGTCAAGCTTGAGTACCACACCCGATACAAACGCCGGCACAGGCTCTGGCGTCACTCGTAGTTGAACGTCGCCAGAGTGAACTCGACAGAGCCGAGAAGTCGTTCGTTGTTCAGCTGGCTGTCCAACCTGCGCGACAGATTACTCGCGGTTTTTTGAGCGTAGCAAGACGAAGGGCGAGGGAAAGCTAGTGCGGCTGCGAGCCCATTCAGTCGCGCGCTCGGACAAGTGTACTTCATAAGGACTCGATGTTGAATCAAGATCGTGTTCAGGCGCGAACATATTTGATCGCCGTGTTTGTATGACCGAGGGATTGAGACTAGACCGATCAGGCGTATAGTAGAGTACATCCGATCATCATGAACAGCCCCGAGTTGGCCACAAGAGGACTTTTCAATATTATATCCGTCAAGCGCGGCAGAGCCTTCGCTGAATGACTCGCACGCAGGTCACCCAGCGTCGAGCGTGGGCGGAGGAAATCCGCGGCCGTGCGCGCGCCGCGCGAGGGCCGTGACCCTAACCCGACGGTCTCCCACTTTGACTTGCGACCACACCACGGATCATCTGTCGCTTACTCAATGCCTCTCAGACTTCAAGTAAAAGTACAGATCTGATAACATATGCGAACGATACACAGTCCGTTAAGCATACAAGTACAAGAGACCTTGTCAAAAAGTCGTAAATACTGCATAAGAAGTCATGTCCGTGCCAACGATGCCCATGGCCGTCCCGCTGACACTATACCCAGAGAGTACACCAACGCTATAGTGTGATACCAGAGTATGTCCTCTTCACCAAGAGGGTACGACCTCGCCCGGCGCGTAGAATACCCGACGATGACCCCCTGCAAACAGGTCGATACTTTGGCCCTGAGAAGGCAGCGAGCGCGGAGTAGACCCGACGGAGGAAGTTTGTATTCCCTGCATGTCCACAGGACGAGTGAAGGTGGGGCGCGAGTTGAAGCCAAGTGGGATGCTCTGTGTGAGCTCAGAGGAGTACACGACGTCGCCTATGCGCGCGCGTTTCGGGAGCTGCTTGACGGGAAGCTCCGGGGCTGGGCGAACTTCGTTCGCTCCTGCGGATAAGTCAGCTCCAGGTACGATATCGCAAGCGATTAAGAGTAACATACCTGTAACTCCAACTTCTTGCGCATCCTCTGCGTCTTTCTCGTCCTCTTCCATCCCCTCTTCTTCGTCGCTAGATTCCTCATCAACCGAGTGCGCCCGCTCCTGGACCCGCCTCCTCTTGCCAAGCGGCCTGTCAGGCCTGGGTACGCGCCACCCTTCCGCAAAATGGGCGCGCCAGTCGGCCGTGTCCTCATCCGCCCAAAGATCGACCGTCTTGTCCTCCTTATCGTCTTCCTCGTCATCGGAGTCAAAGCCGAAGGAAGAGGAAGACGAGGATGCGGTGGCAGAGGCGAGGGTGAGGAGGGACTGGACCTCGGCTACAAATACGGACTCGTCTTCGTCTTCGCTGTCATCAGCATGGTTGGCGTAGACAAGACCTTCGACCTCGGCCATGTCAACTGTGTCGCCACCACGCTCAGAGTGAACGGTGGCCATCTCGAAATCGGCCATCTCTGATTGAACTTCAATCAGCTCGGTGGCTTGATGAAACAAGAATGTCAAGAGACTTACCTTCGTTGACCTCGATGACGGGCGCTGAAATAGTATCGTGTTTGAGGACAGACGGCGTCGTAGCCGCCAGGGCAACGCTCGCGTTCGCACACCGCCTCCTGGGCGTGAACACCGGCCTCCGTATACTCTGCAGCGCGGCGAGCGTACTCGCGATCGACGCGCGCCTGTCGCGCATATAGCCACCAAGAGACGACGAAGTAGACGACATCTTCGACTTAGATCTGCTGTGGATGGTGGTGGTGGTGGTGGTGGTGGTGGTGGTGGTGGAAGTAAATGCGAGAGATGAAGGTGGGCGGTGGTGAACCTCCCACTCCCGCGTCCCAGGGCCAGGATTTATACTAAAAGCCCAACCGCAGCTGGTGGTTGACCGTGCGCTTGGCACGGAGTGTCGAATCGTGCGAAACACTATTGTCCTCTATGGCGTGGGAGAACCACGGTGGTTGACTACGTTCCAGATCAGCAAAAAGTATTGCCTTATCGGGTCTGCAATGGTGACCTGGCCCGGGAGCTATGACGACGACTATTCACTTGCCCGACTTCGCCAACCGTGACAGCTCGTCGACGAGGCGACGGTTGCTTGTACCTAAGGCGGTTCGTCCGATGTTGCAGGCCCTGCGTGGTAACGTGTCAAGGCGCTACAGAACGGCAAGGGAGAAGCACGAACTCAATCTAATCTGTTGGCATCGCCGTCCCACGGATCGAGTTTGCGAAGGCGGGGAACTGGCGCGCGCGTTCGTAGGCGAGTCTTCGTTATATGGCCCTAGCGATCTTTGTGGGCTGGAATTCTCTAAGGACACTGCCTGCAGGAGACTAAGTCGAAAGGGGCCTGCAGCTCGAGGTAAAGACATCGCTTTGCTGAGCGTTCAACGCCGACGGAAACCCGAAGTCATCTCTTGCCGCCGTCCCCAAGTGTCACTTGTCTGCCCAATTCGATGTCAGAGATATATCGCACCGGAGTCCAAAACGGATCACCTTACAAGGGAGTGCACTACCCTCAGCAGCACTTGCATCTCTTGATCCCCTTCCTCCTAGCTAGCAGAACCCCTGCTTGACTTGGACCAGCGCGCTTGGGCGTGCTCGTCAGCACGAACGTCCACGTCGCCGGTCTGCTCAACGGACTGAGGAGATTGCAGACTACCGCGAGCAACACCGGAGGCCCGTATCCCGGAGTGATGCGAGTGCGTTCCGATGCAGATACAGAATGCAGAGTATATGGTATTCGTGTTGCGCATATGCCATATGGCGGATTCTGGAATGCCAGTGACACACCGGGGGGAAGGGCGCAAAACGCGCGGGAGGGGTATCCACGAAGGTCAAATCCAGCATTTGCGCGCTGGCGACCAGTGTGGGAGCGGCGCCTAAGCTGGGGCGGAGGCTTGGAGTCCCTGCGCCCGTCGCGATGAGAACCGGGACGCTCACTGCAAGAGGCAAAGGACAGCGCGTCCGCGTCGCTATAGGAATGTATACGCTGTGATGGAAGCCCCATGACTGCCTCGAATAGCGCAGTTTGACATCATGTAGTAGGTGGAATATGCATGTCCTGCGAGTGTGCTGCGGGTTATCCTGATGGGATAGAGCAAAAGGGTCGCGTGCCGAACAGCGCCGAACGTGGCAGCTTGTCCGCGACAACCGTGACGTCCAGCTGCAGCAGCCGGCCATGCCCTTGCCACATCGGTCTGCGCTTCGAACTCTCCCTTTCGCGGTTCTGGACCAGTGTCGTCTGGTCGCTGGCTCGGGACGATGCCTTACATATTCACGCAAGAGAGGCGTCCCACGCTGGTACCTACGTATATGATGCCGCCCCGTATATATTGCGGCATGAATGTAAGAAAATATACTGTATGCAATTTATTTGAACCTATCAACCGGAGTACCCGAAGAGCCCATTTCAAATCTTCCCGGGATACTTCTCCGCCCACGTCTGACCTCTCGCAAACGACTGCGACCTCGCGCTCGACGGCTGCTTGCAAACGAATCGGCTGACGACCACGAACTTGTATGATCCCACCTCCTTCGGCAACGAGGTCGGCACTCCCAAGGTAATAGAGTATCCTGTAGGCAGCGAATGTTGGCGTTTCTCGAGGTACTTGTTGAATGCGACGACGACGTTGCCCGTCCATTCGATCTCGCCAGTGCGGAATGCCTGTACCAGGTATCCGGCAAGAGTCCTCACCGTCTCGGATCCGTGAGCCGAGCTCGCAGGCGCCACGATATATACGTCTGCCGCCATCTCCTGGTTGAGAAATGCGTAGTCGACGTGAAGTTGCGCGGGGAGCTCGAGCGTGCCATGGCCCTCGAAGTTGCTCTTGTCATCGCCACGGACGGTAACCCTCAACTTTCGTCCGGGAGTGAAGAAACCTGCGCCGCTGAAGGGGTGCATCGTCCTTTCTACGTAGTCGTCGAGTGTGAGCTTATAAAGGCCAACGGAGGGATCGAGGCGAGTGGGCGGGACGAGGGAGAGCACAGCACCGGCTGCGCTGAGCTGAACGTTCGGCGCCATCGTAAGAACGTGATCGATGTTGACGCTCTGGTTCGCGTGCGCGTAAACGTAGAAGGGAGTCTTCTCCGGGTATTTGATCGCCGAATCATAATCTCCGCTGGAGGCGAGTGATTGGTTGACAAGGATGTCCTGCTCACGTCTGAACGTAAACTTGACATCGGAGAGTAAGGACCTAGATTCGGGTTTAGTTTGCGTACGGGCAACTGAGAAGTGAGCCGACCATTGCGATGCGTAGATGTCCGGGAAGCCCTCGTAAATATCCGCCTCGAAGCTTCCCTTTGCGAGAACCTCATCCAGTGTACTTAAGCCTTGGAGCGTCTTACATGAGGTGTGCACTGTTAACACCGACGAGCGCTTCCCGTTGATCTTCTCGGTCTGCGCCTTCTCAAGCTTGACGGAGACGCGCAAGATGAGCTGCCGTTGGTGGTTCTTGATATGGAACATCGGAAGATAGACGAGGTGCGCCGAATACACGCCGGATTGCGAACCGGCGTGAAGGCCTTGAAGGATGAAACCGTGGATAGAACGGCGTGGTTTGACGCGCACGAGACAGTTCTTTGCATCAGGTCAGGTCAGAGTATCAGGTCATGGCGGATGGCGTACCGTGATCTCCTCCTCAGCTACCTTCCTGAACTCTGTCACCATGCCGGATAATAGGGTCTCAGCAACAGGGAAGGGATGCCTACGACCAATGAGATCCAGATCATCGCACGATATTATGTGCATACGTACATGGTTACGCTGGAGAGGGCCACAAGATCCCCCGGCCCCTTCACCTTCATGCGTGTCTTGAGAGTATCCAGCGCGCCCTTGTACGTGCTCGCCTTGAACCCGACGCGATTGAGAATGATGGGTCTGTCGGTGATGACGTCCTGACTCCGCCGGTGCACGGAGAGACGATCGTGCAGCCGTTGATTCAGGAAGTTCGCCTCTGCAACGTCGTCGTTGATGGCGCCACCCGCTTCGAGTCTGAAGTTGCAGACGAACGCGTTAACCACGGTATCAGAGCCTAGTTGGCAGAGCTATACATGAGTGAGCTGATGATAACTGGCGTGCTTTGGAAACTCAGGTCAAACCAGTCTCATCACGTCCGCGTCTTCCTCGAGATCCTCGTTCGCTCGACCGACGATCTGCTCCAAGATGTCGCGCTTCTGCTGCAGTATTTCATCCCCTGATGCATTGTCCTTGCGCTCAACGGGAAGCCTGTTGATTGCAGTGACAACCAGACGATCTGACGTGAGATCCATGGTTACCCAATGGCAGTACATCTATCCATCGAAATGAGATAAGATCCACGACGATCGGGTGAGCGAAGCACTCACTTTGATAGCCGTCAGCATTGCTGTACCGAGCAAGTGGGCGTAACCGCCTTCGTCGTCCCTTTCAAGTCCGATAACTTCATGAGATAAAAGTATAGACACAGCGGCGGCACCAGGCTTGCTGTGAATAACAGTCAGAGCAGGTTTGACGAGCAGAGCGTGCGATCATACCTTCTCTCGATATACGTCCCCGCATCATAGTCCGCTCCAGACGTGCTTGTCCAGTGTGTGAGAAACCTGAGACGACTGTCGCGCATACAGAGAACGCCCGCCGGGCACGATGCATAGCCAGACTTGAGCGGATCCACTGTGACCGAGCTGAGAGGTAGTATGACATCAGACGTCCCATCAAACACCGTTATGTATAGACTCACTCAACACTGCTTAAACCGCCGAGCTGCGCATGTGTCCATGGACTCAGGCCGATGGCATGCGCGTCGCGCTTACGATCCGACGGCACCTGCAACGTCGCGCGGTGGACCTTGCACGCGAGATATCCGCCCAAGGCGGCATCGGCGTGTATCATGAACGACAGGCCTCTTCGGGCCATATCCTCGCGAAGGCCAACAATAGCGTTGACTGGATCGACGGCGCCGTGCTCTGTGGTACCTAGAGTGCGACAGGTCATGCAATCAGTTTGAGTCAAGGCGATGACCTGTGCATGTTCTCACCGCATACAGCCACTACACAGAAGACAGCTTGCTGTTTCCTGAGACAGGTGTCTAGCCGTCCTTTGAGTTCATTGACATCCATGCGCATATCCCCGTCGACGCCGAGCTCGATCAAGTTGCCACTGCCGCTACCGGTGATAGCGCACCCCTTCGACCAGCTGTGGCGGTTGGCGACCGAAACAAAGTACACCGGGGGCTTTGTAATCCCGAACTCTGCGTCGAGCCTTTCCATTCCGAGCGTGTGTATACTGAATGGGCGAACGATGTCAGAGAGAGCTTCCGAGGAGATGTTGTAACGTTCGTATAACTGGCCCGGTATGCGGGCGATCGTCAACGAATCGAGATTGAGCAGCTCCCAGGATGTGCAATCGTAGAAGAGCTTAGGCTCTGAGCTAGTACGCAGCCTAATGGTGAATGTAGTCTGGACGATCTTGAGGGAGGGGTCTTCATCCATCGCCTTATGCAAAGACAAGGGATAGTACTTGAGGTTACGTGCTATAAGGAGTCAGCCCAGTTTATGTGCAACCCATTTTGGAACTGACCAATCCTGTCAAGTGATATAAGCCTTTTGTATAGGAGCGCGCTGTACATAGGAAGGAATACTCGTACAGCATAGACTCAAGATTCGCGATGGAGCTGTCAGCCGTGATGTGTCCCCAGCCAAACACGTCATTGTGGCTTGGGCGCGCAGGTGCAGGGCCTGTCGAGTCGAGAGTGTAGCCAAGGATATGACAGAGTTGCTGTGCGACGGTATACTCGATGTAATCGGTGAACGAGCCGGCCTCAGATGAGGCGCTGTCTTGGTTGTATAGCTGAGCAAGAGCGTATCCAAGTAGTGCGGGTACTGTCAATGATTAACTTTATGAGAAGAGCGCGACTCAGATCGAAGTACGTAAGAGACACACCAGATGAATCGGTACTCGTATGGCCAGCGTTCCGGAGGGAGTGAAAGGGGACGCTCGTTGCGGAGAGTTCGGTCGCGAGCGCGGAGAGGCAACCTTCGAGGTGAGCTACGCTAGCCTTAAACTCGGGCGACTTCTTCGTTGCGGTAGTAATCGTCTCCTGTGGGATGAAGGGATAAGCCGAGAAAACACGTGGCAGAGTAAAGTATACGAACACTATCGTTAGACCATATCTCCTGTCGAGCAGATTGAACGTCCCAGATAATGGACGCCATACTCTCTTGAAAGATGCGAGCATTCTCGCCTCGGTTTCCTAAGAACCACGCGCCCATTCGATCCAGTCTCTCCTGGCGAGCTGAGAGTGTCACCATCAGTAGAGTGACAAGTATGATGAATGTTGAGGTGCATACAGAGCTCGTTGTAGGGCTTCCCAGGGCCTCGCGGAAAGATGGAGAGTGTAGGAGTAGGCATCTTGCAAGGCGGGGCACGTCGCTACTGTGTACACTGGCCCACTATGGTCTTTTGTAGTAAGACGCCGCTGAAGCACGCAACCGCGAAGCATTGTCGACTCGGCGCCGGACAAAGGTCGCGCGCTCTCGACCTTTTAGATAGAGCATTCGACGTCGAAGCGAAGTATACCACTTGAGGAAGAAAGCGATGCAGGATTGTATTCACTCTGGAGCTTTGACAGAAAGGCGTGTGAGGCCGTAGCAAGGAGAGGCGAGTCCGAGGTTGTCTTTGACAGTCCCGATGACTACACCGACGGCGAACTCTGAGCCCACTCTATCGTCCGAGGGTGAAAAGGCCCTTCTGTATACATTCAGTCCTACGGTCGAGCTCCACAGTGTGCAGGGATAAGTGCCGGCGATCAAGCACGTCCATTGATGCGGTGTCTATCGAAGCAAAGAATCAGCACTGGTGGACCTTGGAGCTGCGGCGTATTCGATGGACCATGCCCGGGGACGTACAAAACACGCATCCATGTCCCCCTTTAGGTGCCTCTAGATGCGGCGACGGGCGTTGCTCGGGAAAGAAGCTCATTTGGCCATATTTAACCCGGGTGGCGTCGGTGAAGCGAAGGACCAACAGAACGCAACAACTTTCTGATAGTCAAAGCGTATCGTTGCGCCCCTGTCAATTCAGGTAGTCTGCGACCATGGCTATGCTCGACGAGCTCTCCTCACCGCTGGAGACCTCCGTATTGACGGCAGACATCAGGCCGTCTCCTGTCAACCCGGCTACACACAGGTTTAAGACTCTGATAGAGCAGACTTGGGTCTCGCGTTGTGCGTAGACTCCAGGATGCTCCAACGGGGAAACAGAACAGATGTTGATTGAGGAGGCAGTCCGGCGCTGCGGGGCGTTCAGCGCTCATCCGGGGTGATGTTGAAAGCAAAGTGCGTTGTAAGCGCCGGTTGTGGAGATTTAGGAATGTCTATCGAAGCAAAGAATCAGTATGAGTCGACTTCGGCATTGCGGCGTGTTCCAGGGACCATGCCCGAGGAAGTGAGAGACCAGCTTCTATCTTACCGTAGCCACCTCTAGATGCGGCGTTGCTCGAAGCAAATCTCATCTGACTATGTTTACCGCCGGCAAGGTCGGTGAACCCTGGAGAAGTAACAGGACCCAACAACTTTCTGATTGTCAAAGCGCATCGTCGCACCCCTTTCAGTTCAAAAAAAAACTGAACGCCTGAGGTCGAGGCCTAAGGCCATGGCTATGCTTCATGGGCACGGGCGTCGCTCGAGGCCTTCGTCTTTGGCGGGAGCCGTCACGGGCGCCTCACTTGGAAGCCGCCTACACGTGGAGCCGCAAACGACAAAAGGAACTGAGAATTGACGAGTGACATACATATTACGAGCCTTGCTTCATAGCGAGAATAGAATAAGCGGGAAGATACGATGCTATTCTGGAACTCTGGGGTGCACAGTGCTCATCCGAGGTGGACGCCGAAGGCAAGAAGCGCCGCGATCGCTGTCAGACTAAACGCGTCTACCGGCCCGGCCGCCCCGACGCTCCTTGGACGCTGCTTGTCACTGACGGCGACGTTCCGCCACTCGGGCTTCTCCCCTGGACCCTCGACGAGCTTCTGACTATCGGGAATAGTTCCGACGTATATCGCACTGTGTCTCCACGTGAGACCTGTACTTTTGCTTTACACGGCGCAAGATGTTGGAAACGCGTCTCGCCGGCCAACTTTTCCGGAAAACCTGTACGGGCACGGGCCGTGCATTCTGGGCACCCTACAATAATCCCATCCGGCGACACTCCACAAGCGCATCTGGGCTTTTTGCAGCCTATTTCTCTTCCAACCAGCGCTGGTCGAATATTTCCGCGCGCACCGATGCATTGCCCCTCCCCGCATTCGACCCCGTGCCCCCATCTGCACTACGACCCTTGCCAACCCTCACACCAAGTCGATTGATAACAACATATTCGCAACTGTCAAAGTCGCACTTGACTACGCTTGTGGTGTTGACGGCCATGGCGCCCGTTGCACTTTCGCCTTTACCAGCGAGCGTCACGGTTCTGCTCGCTACGGGCGCCGGGACGGCACTATGCTCCGCGTCGGCCAACGCGCTGAATGAGCTTCAAGAAGCGCCGTTCGACGCGCAGATGGGAAGGACACGCGGAAGACCGCTCGTGAGGCGGATCATCAGTCCCACGCATGCGGCACTGTTCGCCGCGGGCACTGGCATCGCAGGGCCGGCCATTCTCTGGGGTTTGGTCAACCCTACAACAGCACTCCTGGGCGCAGCGAACATCGTGCTCTATGCCGGGGTCTATACGGCTATGAAGAGGTTCACAGTGTGGAACACCTGGGTCGGATCCGTCGTAGGAGCAATACCTCCGTTAATGGGCTGGACGGCCGTAGGCGGACATCTCCTTCCTTCAGCCGACCACCCTGTCACTCTGTTCCTCCCACAATGGTTGAGCAGCGCGCCAATGCCAGATCTGACGCTCGTGGACAACCCCCTCGCACCACTCGCGCTGTTCTTGTTGATGTATCATTGGCAATTCCCACACTTCAACGCTCTAGCACATTTCGTGAGGAACGCGTATGCGCAGGGTGGATATCATATGCTTAGTATCCTCGATCCGCGCCGGAACGCGCTCGTATCACTCAGACACACTGCCTTGCTCGCGGCATTGTGCACCATCCTCGTTCCGTTGAGCGGGTTGACAACATGGACGTTCGCTCTGACGAGTGCGCCTGCACACGCAGTGCTGTTACAAGCGGCGTGGAAATTCTACAAGCAGGGAGGAGAGGCGCATGCGAGGAAGCTGTTCCATCATAGCCTATGGTACCTGCCAGTTGTGCTCGGCTTGATGATGGCGCATAAGCAGGGGATGGAGTGGACGAGCTGGGTGGGAATGGGTGGTGAGGAGAAGGCCGAGGAAGAGAGCAAGAAAGGGGAGGTGGAGAGTGCTATCTAGTATACACCTTTGTATCATACTTTGAATTAGATGTCGCTACCGATCTATTGCTGAAAGCTATCACGCAGACGGCATACTCATATCGTCCCGGCCCTTCGATCAACATGATCAGTGACATTCTGTCCTCTGATTTCGATTTATACAGCAATTATCGCGCGAGACGGATCTATGTACTGGAGAGACATCAAGAAGCGTTTCAGTACTGATCCTCACAGGCCATTGCAGGCCTTTCAGGCCAACACATCCACGTCCAAAAGGGCTGGGTACGCGGCTCCATGCAACGCGGGCCCTGCGAAACCTGTGATTTCGAGCGCAGGCCATGTATCGTCCGGGCGCGCGCGTTGCCCCGACGAGGATACGGAATGCCGGAAGCCTTCTACACGATACATTGGGTCAGCCGTTGAGCTTGCAAGGCAAATCACAGGACGGAGTAGACTCACCGAGGGTGCCTTCAGCATCTACATGAGCGCGCCTAGTACGCTCGTTCGGCCGCGCAGTAGCCGTCTCACGCGTGGACCCATACATGGGAAACCACTCATCCTTGCCCTCCTTCCCCGATGGTACGATAAGCTTCCCCGGAAACACCGGCACATCGCGCACGAGGTCTTGTGGTAGGGGCGTGATGGGCCGCATGAGCGGCAAGAGTTTGATCATGCTCAGAAGATGGACAGGCTCCGGCTCGTGGTCCCAAGGTGCGCGAGGCGGCTGGAGTGGCTTGGTATAGCCTAAGGGTGAACCGGGAAGAGGGGAGAGCTTATACCGCGGCACGTATACGCCTGCTGCAATGTGCACCAGCTCGTCCATGTCGTGTCCTTCGCTGCCGTCGTCCAAGCGCTTATCGCCGGACGTACCATTGGCGGCATCTAGTAGGATCGTGAACATAGTCCGGGTCAGTACGAGCCCATGGGTTATGGCGAGCTCAAGTGCACTGACCGTATCGTTTGATGAGTTCCAACCACTCGGAAGCATTGTATGTCGCTGGACTTTTATCAAGGTGCTCGTCGTAGAGTCCGAGGTAGCTATGCCAGCTCGGGGCGTGTGTCGCCTGGGCATCCACGGGAGTTTCGATGTAGTCGCTATCATCCGACGACGACGGGGCAGTATACCACGACGAGGGCGAAGATGCAGCAGAAGGGGACGCAGAGGTCGAGGAAGGAGCGGACATGGCGTGCGCGTAGAGGATTCAAAGGGGTCTTGCGCTCGGGGCGGTGGGCGGGGTCAGAGTGCTTGATATCTTCCATGTAGTCGAGGATCCGGTCGTATTTGTACTGTACAGGACGTGGTTGGTTCAAAGGACACACCTGTGCCATCTCAACCATTGTTCCTCGTGCAAGTGCAAATGAAAGAACCACACTATCGCACCATGGTACAGTGACAACGAGCGTGAAAGGGGTTTTTCGTTGATGTGATCTTAGGACGTATCGAGTTCATAAAAGGTTATCTCAGAGGTTTGAAGGTCATCCGAGGGTGAAGCGTGGCAATATGAGCCGATGTAGACTTACAGTGCGCGACGTGTGCTTGTAGTGTGGATGTGGTTGAGCAGTTTGGGTGTGGTTAAGAGCGGGGATTCGGTCCGAAGTGGCCGGTGCCACTCTGATAAGCAGCACTTCGAGCCGGACCATGTCTGACTGTCTCTATGTAGGCTCTCACAGTAGCACACAGTCCTAGACACGTCAAAATTTTCCATATAACATTTTGTAGGGGTGTTACAGGCTCAGGAAGATATCCGAAGTCAAATATGTTGAAAACCGCGTTGATCGGTGCGAAGCATGACATCGAGGCAGCTTCTCCCCCACTGCGACCGAGACGCAGAGACGGAGCTCATTGGCTGAGGGCAACACGGCTGTAAAGCGGTCATCAGGACACTAGGCAAAGATGCCAACGAGAGCAGCAACTTACTCTCGGATTGTGTCGTGTAGGAACTGGTAGCTCCGCAGATTCCCTTTCAGCCGGCGGATATCGAGTGAATATGCCCCAGCAAGCGAGGTCGCGTGTGTGAGCTCGAGATGGAAACGAACCTACATCGAAAGGTCAGTCTCCTTCAGGAATAAGGTGAAGATATTGGAGCACCTCGTCGCCCACGTCGTATAACGGTTCTCCGTAGATAGTGTTGCCCTGGCCGTTTTTCGTATTCCTCCCAGGCCTGACACACCGTAGTCTGTACCTGCGGTCGTCCTCGACGATGATGCCAAGGGAGTCCAACTCAGCGCGGACGCTCTCCATGACGAGCAACGGTGCCTCGGACGTCACCATTGCCTGGTCTAATGCGCCGTGATGCAACCTCATCCGTTCATCTCCCGATTCCTCCTGAGGCGCCACCGCCTTTGCGCGAGGAGGACGCGGAGTAGATCCTGCCTTGCGAATAGAACACCAAAGATGCACGAAGACCGGGTAGAGCGCGCATCCAGTAACAATGCCCATGGAATAGGTCGCCATATAGCCACGGCTGGGTGTCTTATCGGATGCGCCCATGGTAACTGCGATCGCTCGAGGTGGGTGGATAGAGCAGAGGACGATGCAACGCGCCGTTGCCAAAAGCCATTGTCCTCTGATCTCGCCGTGCTTGATTGACGCGCGGATAAACTCTGCGCAGCCTACAGAGGGATTGATAGGCGCCGTTCGCCAGCGATGTTGCTGTATCCGCAGGCCGGCTCATCGTCCTGAGGACAGCGCGTTGACCTGACGAGTCCGTATTTCAAGCCACGGCGTAGGCTCACGCCGGAGGCAGCACGGGCCGAAGCAATCCCTATCCGATACGGTCCGGGGGTTGGACACTTCGGGCTCTAGACGCCCAAGGGAACTATTCGTGGGAGGACGGTCGTGGTTCGCGACAAGCCGTGTGCGGCGCGCCGGAGCGCGCGCTTGTGCCAGTGCGCCTTGTCTGCAGACGCCCAACATACCAACATACAATAGTTCCATGACGGTGGTCATACTCCATGCCTACGACATGAAATGCCCCAATCATCTCCTTGTGTGTCGCACGGGCGCTTGAAGGCTTGCTGGAGGCTTTCGTTTACGCCTGTTTACGCAGACCATTCAACTTGAAGAAATGAATGTCGCTCGCAATCCTCCGCCAAGATTTGAGCTCCCGAGATCAAAGTGCGTATCTCTATGTCCATACGGTATCCATACGGTATGCCCATTTTAGCCACGTCTACTATGTCAATCTCAACCCTGAATACCAGACAAAACACGTGTAAGTATATCGGATGCCGAATAGTTTCGACCTAGGGAAATGGGCACATATGCAGGCAACAGCCTTCAAGCCACAAGATGTATAGGTAATCAGTTTCGAAGTATGTGCACGAGATTCCCAGAAGCTTATGAAACGAACAGTCCGAACCCCAGTTCGGCTGGTCGAACGACCGCTGCGGTGTACGGTTCCCACGCAATGATGCCCTGAAGATCCAGCAGAGGTGAAGGTGCATCGATGCGGACGCGTTTCGTGGACGACGGCGATGCATCATGCCCGAAGTCTTCTACACGACAAACATATCAGCGTCGGATCCTCAGCAGAAATCGCGACGGTGTACACACCTGGATCGACGGTATCCTCGGCATCATCTCCGCGTTTACGCTTGTTCGACCAGGCGCGCGCGGTTGCGACCTTGCGGGGCGACCCATACATAGGGAACCACTCATCATCACCCTCATCGACCTCGGCCCTCGCTGCGGTGCGCGCGGTAGCCGTCTCGCACATGGAGTGGTACATCGGGAACCACTCATCCTCGTCCACCTCCGCTTCGCCATGTGCAAGCAGCGGTGGTGGGGTATCGCCGCACGAAGGGAGGGGCAGCTCACGGAACTTGTACCGCGGAGCGTGAACGCCGACTGCGACGTGGATCAGCTCGTTCGGGTCGGCCATTTCGACTTCCAAGTCCGAATACGAGTACAAGGGCGCGGGTGTAGGTTCGAAGGCGCCGATATGGGGATCTAGGCCGGGTTCAATCGTCAGTATTCAGATCTAGAGCTGCTGGAACTTGGGAAGTACTGACAATCATCAAGTGAACGGAGAGAGTCTAGGACGTGCATAAACACGAAGGGGTTATCGTCTTCTTCCACCTTGTCAACCGCGAGGTCGGGAATGTGCGTGCCTGGGGCTTGCACGGGGGTCTCGATGTAGTCGCTGTCATCCGAGCATGATGACGTCGGGGTGTAGCACGACGATGAGGACGGCGATGATGGAGACGACGCCGCCGAGTACGCAGCGGCAGAAGATGGGTGATGCGAAGAAGCAGCGGACATGGCGCGTGCGATGATTCGAAAACGCGTATGGCTGTTAGGAGAGTGGGCGGCGGGGGGCGAGGAGTGAGGTCAGGAAGCTTGTTACCCTCTCCCGCCGACGATCGCGGTCGTATTTGTACTGTACAGTTCAAAGGACACGCAAACTGGCAGTCTTTCAACCTTGACCATTGTTCCTGTGATCTTTTCGACATCTCGAGGCTACCTGAGAATTCACAACAAAGAGCCACGCGCCGCCACGAGGCTCGAGGTGGAATAAGAGGGGGAAACGTTTTGAGTCGATGTGATATGAGATCTGAGGGCGTGTCGGGTTCATAGAATGTCATTTGAGGGCGTATGAGCTCATTTCATGGGGTATCGTGGGGTCTGGATATGGGGTCGACTCGGAGTGCAAGTGTGTGTTCGTAGTCTTGAACTCCGAACAGTGCGGATGGCAGGTTCGGGGAGTCGGGCCGGTGCCACTCCGTCCAGGCGCATGCACTTGGTGCCCGACCGCCACTTGTGGTACGGGGTACAAAGGAATCATGCGCGGAGCAAGGGGCGGTGCCGGTGACGTATGGGAGACACACGCTAGCGACGCATGATTGAAAGACAGCAGACATTTTATCAACGCTCATACATAGGAACGATGCATAGTGAATTCTAGTTTGGCTGCCGCGTATAAGCCGAGCGTTGCTAGTTCTTTAGCTACAAAACGTAGAGATCGAATATCATAGCGGATGCCCTCAGGCCAGAAACTGCCCCTTCCAGGCCGCAGGAAGGCGGTAGCGTCCTACGTCCAGGTGAAAACGGCTACGTTATGAGATGAGCCGGGGGTATTCAGTAGTCGAGAGAGACAGTCCACGGCTTACATATATCCTTGCTGATACTCCTTGAAGGCCTTGAGAGCAGCCGGAGAATCTTTCAGGATCTGCTCCGCACGCTTGGCCACCGCGACTGTCTCGCGCGAGACATCTTCTAAAACTTCAATCGGCGAGCGGCCGGAGACTTGCGACATCATCTGACAGTAGTTAGTCTGTTCGCCGTCCATATCCTCTTTATAGTAGCTGACAGAGTTATTAGCATGCATGAACCAAGGAGCGATGAAAAGATTGATGCACGTACCTCAGAACATCGTTCAAGAAGTTGGTGAATATGAGCATTTCAGGAATCGCTTGGATGTAGTTGACCAAGTCGGGGTGGTTCTTCTTCGGGAAGCACGCAAACGAGTAGAACACAGAAACACCTTGGTTAGGCACGAGCATTAGTACAATGACCAGCCTTCTATAGATGTCTACGTACCGCTCAGATTGCGGACGTAATATGGCCAAAGCTTGGCGTCCATCTTCGCCGGCAGTTCCTTGGTGACCGCGCGCACTTCCAGACAGTTGACATCCATGTAGGCGCAGCACGACATGATCATGGCCCCAGCGACGTACTCCTCGTAGTGGTCATAGAGCTTGAGCATATAGGTGGCGTAGCGATCCAGAACGGGGTTCAACTGAGGGAGACGCGAGTAGAAGCGACGCTGAAACTCAGCGAGCGCGTTCACGATCGATTGAGCCACACTGTCCACCCAAGTGAGGCATCTAAAGACATTGTCGTGAGCCTTGTAGTTCAGAATCTCAGATAGGCTCTCTTACGCCGTAGAGATGGCCATGATGAGCTTCATGTCAAACTCATGCGAGGGATAGAAGAGCTATGCGACCTCTTCAGCACGTACTAACGCGTGGGAATGAAGGAGATGAGATCAAACCTCAGCAGCTCCGAGGCCGACGTCGAGATACTTCAACACGTCCTCGAGGCTTTCGCCCAGATCCCACGAAGTGAGCTCCTTGATAGCCGCGTCCTTGAGGATGGGATCTCGGGTGGAAGGAGGTGGCGAGTAGCCAAGTGAGCGTATGAATGCCGCAGCTATTTGAAGAATGGCGTCGCCGTTACTCGGAACAGCTTCACTACACGGAAGCTGGATTGGAAGAGTGCCGCTTGGTTTGGTAGGAATCGACGAGGTCATGTTGGCGTGTGTGAGTATGGGCGTATGCCTTGGAACAATGAACAAACTTGTAGATGGAGGGAGCGATGCTACAGACATTTATATCAGTACGGAGACCTAGCAGGTGCTCTGAATCCTCCGGATGAATTCATCAGCGACTGTCATGCAGACGCAGAGACATGATTCGCCACAGTTGGTACTTGGTTTATGCGCCACGCAACCTTGATTCCACTTGTCTCAGGCATGTTCACTAGCTCAGTGTGGCTGGCCATTCACAGGAAGTAAAATTTGCTCACCAGCGTTTGAGAGATACATGTCTCAATGCGCCACACAACAGGAAAAGGCCTTATCGCATGTCCGAATCGCCTCGGACTCAATATGTCATAGGCGCTTGAACTGTAGCTTCTTAGCACTCTGCATGGTACAAAACAGGGGAGGCATTCCTCACACAAGCTAATCACGCTGGCGCAGTGCTCGCCGTCGAGTTCTGGAATGCGTGAAACGGCATTTCAAGACGTAGCGAGGAAAATGTGTTCGAGCGAGCGAATAGGTCGGAGTTGTGCATGGATACGTCAATCAAGGAAGGCATGCAGCGAGCATAATATGCTGAAGCGTTGAAGGTTCAGGTTCGTGTAGAAGATGTGCGGTCATGCTGCGTCCAGTATGGCCAGTAGACTGTTGAGGAACAATCAGCATTGAATCTTGATCGACGAATGATGAAGCGCCGAATGAGTATCGTCCATCCATCTAACTCGCTCGCTCGCGCCAGCTCGGCGCGAGACCGATCTTGAGTGCACAACGTATGAGCGCTCCGAGGAAAGTGCGAAGAGCGCCAATGATATGCATACACAGCATCGCACACAGCTCGTATGGGTTCTCCGTGCATGGCGCCTTCATTCATGGGCCACCGTGTCCTTCGGCTAGTGACATACCAAGTCAGCCGCAAGCATAAAAGTTGCCAGTATGGACACGAACCAGAGCACCATCGCATCCGTGTCTGCAGTGCCAGTCACGCCCGTCTGCCTCTGCAGTCTATCTCAAAGCCCTGTTTGGCTTGCACCTAGAACCTGGACACAGAGCGGCGTCATTATCGGCGTCAGTATAGTTCTCAAGCGCACAGTGACGAAAGTTAGCGTCATAGATGTTATTGAGGACAGGTCCACGGTGCCGTAGGACTTCCTCATCCCGTGGACCGCCTTCTCCTCGCATACCCGGTTCGCATGAAGCACCGGTTGACTCGTATCTTCTTTCAGTGCTTCGATGGCATGGACCATGGACCGTCCGGTACAGCGCGTGACCGAAAAAGACCTTCAAGACATGCTTTACGACACAGCTGCGGCGGCCGATCCTCGGTACTGCAGTCTTCGCAGACTTGACGGTCCTGATCATATTCGTAGATTCGGTGGCGCAGGAAGATCTCTTTGGAGAACAGAAAGCGAGAAGTAGTGATGATTGGGCAAAAGTGAGGCTGACTGGACCATTAGAGTCTCGCTCACTCATCGAGCTACACACAGAAGACATCGGGGCCGGTACAGCTCACAGGCGCCGCCCGTGGAAGCCAAGATGCCGTTTGTATCGTAGTAGCAACAAAGGTTCGCTCTGGAGCTTGGAGTCCGGAGGTTACTATAACGAAGTTGATGTCGAGGCATGGTGGTCAGGACGAAGGCGCGGCAGATGGTGTCGACGCGCGCTGGAGCAGAGCTCGAGCGGGCCGGTTGATCCGAGGCCCCTGCCATGAATACTCCAAAGTATATTTGCGAACCCCCACTATCGCTATGCACCACAAGACTACATTGCAACATCTAAGTGGGATATAGTAAGGGTAAAGTGCTACTCTGACTTGAACAACAAAGGGATCTTCTCAAAGTGGAAGACATGCCCGCGCACTCTGCGCGCATATCCGAACACGTACACGATAGCGCCCGTGCCGACCGCCGAAAGCGATGCAACAGCGGCGAACTTGTACTCCGTCGGCTCGTGCCAGCCAATCGTGAGAGCATATGCGGCCAGCGATGCAACATTCTGCAATGCAATCTGCAGCGCCGCAAGCGTGTTCGCGCGCGGGTGAGTATCGAGCGCATGCTGAAGTTGTGCCAATTGCGCGAGATCAAAACTCCAAAGGCCAATGCGAGAGAGCGCCATGCCGCCGAAGAGAAGTGCCGAGCTCCAGGGCGTGCGATGGCGGCGCGTGTCTACGAAAAGGCTGACGACGGTCGGGACTAGCGCGAGCGTTTCTGACCTATAAGATACGACCGTGAGTGCACCGTCGCCGAGGACTTACACATGATAACGTACCAGATCGACCAGCTTGCGGCACGCGTTAAGCCAATCCACTTGTCAAGGAAGGGCATCGCAAAGGTCCCCGCGAGCCCCATTAGGACGCATAGGGCCCGCATTCCCGCGACGAAGGGATCAGAGAAGTCCGTCGCGGCCTTCAGGTAAGAGATGAAAATCCCATCGAATGAGAGTACAGTCATGTATAGACACGCCGCCGACAGCGAACCTGGAGATGTGTGATGTGCGTTCATCTCGGAGAGTCGGGGTGGCTACTTGACACATACTCAGAAAGATAGGATGCGCGGCGAACTCGCGCCAATCGCGCGCCTGGCGCTTGAAGATCTTCGAAGTCCGCCTCGACATCGTCTGTCTCGAGGTTCTTTCCGCGGGCTGTTCTGTTCGCGCGGGTCGCGGCTCCGCGAGCGCTGGGAACCTCCGGTATACAATCTCCAAGAACACGAACTCAAACGCCGCTGTACCGACCATGAGCGCCAATAGAACTGCTGCGCTGACAGCATATCCTGCACCAGCGGTGAGCCCGCTGACAGCGAGTGGCGCCAGAAGTTTGCACAGCAAGTCGATGCGGCGTAGGCGGCCGTTGAGAAGTGTCAACTGCTCGTGCCTGCCCTTCGCAAGGGCGCTGACCCAGTCACGCTCAATCGCAACGGTTGTACCAGCGGATGATAACGCGAGTAAGCTACCCATGAGCGCGATTGGCGCGAATGTCGACCATAATACCGTGGTAGACGGTGTATGCGGGCGCGTGAAGAGTATCAGAAAGATGGTGTAACTGAGCGACGCGCAAGTTTTCTGCGATATGATCGTCATTCGAGCCGCGCGTAGGCGCGGCGAGCGGTCGACGAAGATGCCGACGGAGCTGATTACATAGAAAGACGCATGAGCGAATGTACCAGGTCGTCAAGGGTACCGGTAGACTTACCCCGCCAGTAGTATGCCCGCTGCTGTAGTGATGAAGCCATACAGAGAGGCAGGCAGGAGCGTGTTCTTGAAGAGCTCAATGCTATAGCAGGCCGCTGAGTCGCTGACCTGTATGCTTCAAGTGTATGTACACTTACAGGTATAGAGGAAAGGCAAATTCAGCGCTTCGCCCTCCCCACGCACTGTAGTCCAGGTCAGCGGTGAAGACTCTCGTAGCAACACAGAGCTTACCTTGAAAGGTGCTGTATCGTCAGAAGCCAGACACCGATGCCGTCCAAACGGTCGGACTCGTCTGAGGGAGAGTTCGTTGGCTCCTCTTCGACCTCAGCTGCGACGGCACCTGAGCCTCTGGTAGAGACAGGGCTCGGTCCACGAGAATGCTTTGCAGCATTGGCAGCAGTGGAGGAAGTCGGATCGTCGTCAACAGGCGCGGCAGCGCTTGAGCTCGCGGCGCCTAGCGACTGGAGTACGATGGAATCCTCAGCCTCGTTGACGCTCTGCGGGCGCCTGATCTCTGGACCGGCCACTTCGAGAGCCATTCCACCGTCTCGGGAAATCGCAGCGAGTGATGTGGCGATTGAAACGAAGGAGCGGTACAGGGCGAACGCATGCTAGTCCAGCTGGCGGAATCGTACCATCACAGTCAGAGCTTGACACGATCACCTGAGATAAAGAACAGCGAGACAGTCCGGGTGAGCTATGTAGCGGTAGAGCGTATATTCTCAGTATGGGTTTGTAGTACCCGCACAGGACGCGGACAAGGAGCGTACATCATGGTCGCAGCCGAGTCTCGAAACGCGCTCATACGACGAACACCGGCACGAGCGGCTTTAGCCGATGACGCGGTCTCATGACTTGACCGTAACGTCCAGAGGACGCGATTACCGACGTGGATGCCAGTCGGGTGATGCATGATCGTCGGCGATGTGGTCAGTACTTTCGCGCATAGATATGTCCAATTGGGTCATATTGCAAGGTGAGCTACAAGTGTACAGGCAGGGTTGGGGAGCAGAGCAAGGACGAGCGGAAGCAAGTGGGGATACAGCAGAGGGACAGTACAGACAGCGTTTATGTCCGAAATCTTGCAAGGATACACGGAAGAGTACAGGGATGAGGGAGTATGCGATGACTACAGGGTACAGAGGAGTTAGCAGATGATTATGCATTGAGAGAGAGAGCAAGAAGAGCAGAGCATGTTGCTACCAAGAGAAAGAACATATACACTGTCCAGACACGTACAATCGAAAGCGCGCAACAGAAACCGTACCACAACATACATACCTAGTCGTCACTTCCCTCGCTTCCACCAAGCGCAGGCGACGACCCACTCCTACCTCCACTCCCACTCCCACTGAGAGCACTTCCGCCTGTTCCACCACTACCGGACAATGAGCTCCCTGTTGTACTCGCACCGCCTCCAGACGAGCTGCTCGCACCGCCTCCACCGCCCCCACCACCGCCAGCAATCGAGCGCGACTCATGCACTAGCGCTTGGCGCGCTTCCGCAAGCTCGCGGCCGCGGGTGTCAAGCGCCGAGCGGTGCGACGCCAGGCGGGAGTGCAGATCGGAGAAGAGCGAAGTCTTGCGCGTCATATTCGTAACAACCCGCTCTATGAGCCCATTGAATCTCTCCTTGAGCTCGTCTCCACCTTGCTCCCAGTCTTCGATACTGCCCTTGGACCAGCGAGCGTGCTCTTTTTCCCAGACCGCAGCTAGATGTGAAGCCTGCTCAGGCGCGAGCGGCATATTGATGCGGCGGAACAGGCCACCAGTGGGGTCTGGAACAGGGGTTGGCTGACGCTGCGCGACGTGTTGAGGCTGTTGAGATGCGCGAGGTTGCGAGTGCTGTGACTGCTGCGAAGCCGGGCGTTGGGACTGCGAGGAATGCGGGCGGGCTTGCACCGGGATAGGCAACATCGTACGCGATGATGGATGAGGCTGGCCAGTGCTGGGTCGTTCTTGGACATGCTGAGCTTGAACGCGGCCGCCGAAGTACGACGGCGACGCGTTGGGGCGTTGACGCTTGGTTGCGTGTGCAGCAAAATCGTTCGTTTCCGTCGGCGCTGCGGGGCGTTTGGAGACCGGTGCCGGAGGCGGGGAGTTTGCTTCAAGATCGATCACCTGGGTCGGAGCTGAAACCAGTCAGCATCACGAAACCAGAAGCCATTGATAGAGAACGCATATATGCGCACAAGATATGTAGTACCCGAGGTATTCGAGCTAAAAGCGTAGAAGCATGACTTGCTGTGCACCACAAACGGTGACGCGCTCGTAGTCTACGTTGAGACGCACAGGACGCTTGCATGAGCGGTTCAGAGCCAGTATGTGCAGAAAGGCTGGGTCAGTTCTTTATCGAGCCCTTTGCCGAGGAGACGGCCCATGATCAAGGCCGCAAGTGAAGGTCGAAAAAACTTACCCTCTGTGGGCGGACTACCCATCGCTCCAAAGCGAAACAGCGCGTCGCTCTCATCTCCATCGTCTTCTTGGGCATTATATCCGCTCATGTTGCTCATATAGCCGCTGTCTTCGTCGTCGAGTCTCGGTGAACTCATCTGCGGGGCAGTAGCGCGAGGCGCGTGTAGTTCACGCATTGGCTGAGTCGGAGGCATCATCGACTGATTGGGCGACGACGCAGCATGTGCCTGAGCCTGAGACGATAATAGCTGCTTGAATGGTATCGGAGAAACAGGAAAGCGTTTCATTTGCGCGAGACCAGCTTGGCGGGCGTGTCCGCCGGTACCGGGCTTGGACGGCGTCGCCGTCGGCACGACCGAGCTCACTGGGCGCTTGAGGCCGGAGAGGTTGAGGGGGCGGTCCGGGCCGGTAGTGCCGGTAGGCTGACGCGAGGGAGTGAATGGCGCGCGCGCCGACATTGGCGCGATGGTGGTGGTAGGAGTACAAGTCGCGAAGACGCGAAGACGCGTCGAACGCGTAAAAACCAGACGCGTCAAGGAAGCGCGCGGCGTTTGCCGAGACGCGTCGCGACGCGTCGTGTTCGCTCACACGCGTCTGTTCATCCTCTACCACCGAGTACTCCTTCGGGTCGTTCGCCCATGAGACCCGCGCTACCGTTGCAGGGACGGATATACAACTTTGAGCCGTACTATAGCTCATGCTGCGGTATCATGCTCGCAAAACCCCGATAGAGTAATGCGTGTAAGCGGCACTGCTTGGAGACGATGCGGATCTCTGCGCATGTTGGCTGAAGTTCACCGTTACGAAGTTCTACCTCTCCATACTCTCCCAACTTTACTCTTCAGTTCTTATCTATGCCCCATCGCGGAATACCCGTGTTCATCTTGGAACGATCACCAGCATTGGGGAGGGCACAAGGCGATGAAGACCAACTACTGAGGCCGCACTTCTGGCGGACATTACACGTTCCCAGAGCCCACAAGGCCACCCTCTCTTTCTTCAGCCTCTAATGGCGAAGCGGATGTCATGTTGAGGTAAACGACTATCGCGGTCGCCGTTCGGAAGTCGGCGCGTCGCCGGAGCTTGAGTCGCGCATCTAGCAAGTCCTTCTCGATGAACTGGCTCAACGGTCTTCAAGTTTACGACCGACGGCAGAGCTGTACTCCGCAGTTCCACTCTCGTTGACAGCACACCACAGACAGTATCCAGTCGCCGAGCGATGTGCTCAGTCTGTGTTCATCGCTGAGCTCAATCGCCACTGTCACGTAATGGCCGGCGGTAGCCGGACGGCGAACGAGGCGCGGATGCGGGGGTTATCTCGTTCCGCCGCAGCAGAAGTTGCTTCCGTCGCGCTGTACGCCGATCGGACCGAACCCCGCACTTCGGAAGTCGGGCCCAGGCGCGGTGGCCTTGCGCGACTCAAAAACCCAGAGAGCATGTCTGAAATCCAGCCAGCTCACTGCACCAACCCATCTCGCACCGTTCCCCCTTCCTCTCCCCGCTTCTACTCAAGCGTCAGCCCATCTGCTTGACTTTGGGGATCTTGGCAGCTTCCACATCTCGTCCAAGGCAACTCAGCTGAGCCCCGGACTGGAGTCGTTCCCCAGATCTCTGACTGCGCGCTCCACTCCCCCGCGTTCATAACCGCCCCAAGCCGATCGCGACCACAACCCTTCTTCCAAACCCGACCATGTCGATCCTCATCCCGCTCACGCCTGTTATACCTCGCACGCCGCGCACTGTCCACTCGGGCGCGAGTACGCCACCGCGCGGACCATCGCGCCGTGCCTCAAGCTCACGCTGCCCGACGCCGACCTTCCGCCGCTCTGGCCCGTTCTCGGCTGCCGCGCTTACCTCCGCGCTTACGCCCATCTATGTTCTGCGCAACAGCAGCCCAATCGCCTCGCTGCCCGTCGAGCTCCTTCAGCAGATCTTCCTCTTGCTGTCCCCCGCATCGTCGGCCGAGTACCGCGTCCCTGTCGCGCTGAGTCATGTATGCCGCCGCTGGTGCGACGTCGCTCTGCACCTTCCTGAGCTCTGGATCAACATCCCGCTTCGCTCGCACCACTGGGCTGCGGCATTCGTCGCACGCTCGCGTCCGCTTCCTGTCCGCGTATCTCACTCGTACGCGTCGGGAGCAAGCGCAGCCAACTTCGCCATAGCGCTGAACCTCGCGACCGCTTCGCGCGTCGAGCATGCGGCATTCTCCGCGCGCCCCGGCGAAGAGACGGTCTTTGCTCGTGCAATAGCTGCCCTCGCGAAGGCGCCCTTGGGTCGCGCAAAGACGATCCGTCTGTCGCTCGAGAACTGGAACGCTGGCGGCGCACCATTGTACACCCTACCGAACATGCACGCGCCGACACTCGAAGTGCTCGATCTCAGCGGTGTACGCGTTGCGCACGACAACACCGTCTTTGAAGCACCCTTGCGCGAGTTGGTCCTGTCGTCCTGCGAGCTGGATGCGTCGCCGTTGCACTTCTGGGACATCCTGAGTCGGTACTCCGATACCCTCGAGCGCCTCGTTATCGAGGACTCGCTCACTCACGCCTTCGTCAACGCCTTGCCGCGCTTGGAGCAGTCGTCTGTGAAGCCGATCGCCTTCCCGCGTCTGCTTGAGCTCACGCTCGTTGGCCCTTCGTCTGCCGCCGCCTTCATTTTGTCGAGCATCATCATGCCGACCTCGACTGAGCGCACGATCCATGCCTATCCCGCGCGCGAAGGACCAGCGGACGTCATCAGCACCCTCGCACCCGCCGGTGTTGGCGCAGCCGTCGATCTCTGGGCCGAACGCATCTTGCTGGACTTCGCCTCTGGCTCTTCGGACACCGTCGTCCCGGGCTTCCGCTCATACGAGTGGGACGAGCTCTCGGCATCGCGCACTCGCGAGACTGCTCTCAAGTCTTGCACTGGGCGTACGACGCTTGACATTTACGCAGCGGCGCCGATGGACTCGGACGTCGAGATACTCGCGCCGCTTGGTCCCGCGTACGCGCCGTCTGTTGTGCTGCCGCTGCTTCCCGCTATGACTGGCGCAAGCTTGCGTGCCGCCCATCCGGACTTCGGCCGTGTTGCGACATGGACGGGCATGCGTACGACGCGCTTCGGGAAGGCGGTCGAGCGGGTGTACGTTCGCGCTGAGGCAGCTGCGGCGCTCGTGGTAGCGCTGAGCGCGGACAAGGAGTTGATGCCGGCGTTGAAGGAGATCTACGTCGCGAGCGGGGCGAATAGGATTGTCGGAGAGGTGCTCGTGCGCGAGGAAGGCGACGAAGAGATCGATGCGCGCGTCGGCGCGATGAGTGTGCGCGAGGCCGTCGGACTTCGTCAGGGTGTGCGCGTTGTGGAGGCTTGACTGACTCATGGTTGTTTCGGATGTACGATACGGTTTCCCTGCCTCTCCATTTCTCTTTGCATTTTCTCCTCTCCTCTCATCGGTCCTGGTCTCAACTCACCCTCATCACAATTCATATCATATCTGGACTTCCATACATCATACTACATGCCTGCCCCTTCTCGGTTTCTCTTGCTTGTTGCTGTTGTAGAGTATACGGACGCAGTTGATGTTTACTATAGAGCCTCGGGTATTCGCTACGGCTACTGGGTTCATACACGATGACGATATATATTGGCTCTTCTCCCTCTTCAGTCTCTTCACAGCTCAAGAAGGCTGAGCTCTCTACGCAGAGTTCTCTGGAATAGTGCAGCGAGCAGCATCTGTCGGTTACGGCAACCGTTAGTTGAAGACTAGCGTAAGGTATTTGAAGGCGGCATTCGAGTCGTGACGCGTGAGAGGACATCAACTTGATTCGACGCGTCTTCGGTTCTCTCAGACTGACATCATTCCGAATCTCTGTTCGCGCCACGATGTAGTCTCGCCGCATTTCATGATAGCTAAAGCCCTTCCCGTTCTGCATCTCCTACCGTGACGACCATGGCAGTACCGGCAACCCACATTGCGTCCTTACCATCGACATCGAACGCTGGGACACCACAAACCCCGCCTCTCCCGGGCGCCTCTGTTCATCCGTTTCGGCACCCGCCAGAATAGCCGTTCCCTGATATCGGAGCCTCGGCGAAGTGGGCTGTGAGCAGCTACAAGTTTAGGTTCGGCCCCGAGTGGCTAGGCGACATGCATCTGGATACGTTCTGGCAGTACGTTTCTCGCATTGTGAAGGTGTGCGGCCTGCGTGGAGAAGTACTGATGTGAATTCATAGTTCAGATGGACCACAGCCACACTGGATGACAGTGGAGTTTCCTAGGAAGTTGTCACCAATGCAGGTAGGGAATTCCTATAGCCGAATGAGGAGGTGGCACTAACGCGGGACGGGCTATTAGTATCCTCTCCAGAAGATGTCCATATACCTGTCTTACTCGCTGACTCGTACACACCCGCCACCATATCTGTACGAGCAGGAACCAGCCCCGGCGACATGCAAGAGAAAAGAGCCACTACTTTCGACAAACCTGACGGATGGATAACCTTCAATGTGTCCTCGGAGCTGTCTGACGATGGCGAAAGTTTGTACGTCGCACTTTTTGCCGGCTGGTTCACCATGGGTGCTGATGGTTCTATGCTGTCACAGTCGACATATTCACACCTATGTGCTGCAGGTGGTGGTTCTGGGGAACCATATGAACAGAACAGACACCCATGTGAGAGGGATGATAGCGCACGGTCCGCCAGAGTCAGCTTATTGCGACTCGCGGTTTTAGAGTTAATACTAACGGAGAGCGATTTGGCAGAGACAATACATCCTGGTATGATCCGTTCCCGTGGAAGAACGATTGCTTCGGGTGGTATGAGCAAATACGATGACCATGCTGTGAATTTATTATCGTATTATCTGTGTTGTGTAGAGCTGTCCTCACGAGATCCGGAAACTGTGGCTACACTGTGAGCACGCCTGTCACGCGCCCGGCCCCCATTATGGCCCATTTTCATCTCTCCGTCGTGAGCTGATGAGGCATTGCACCAACTTCTGCAAATGTTACCATCGCCTAGCGAGACTATCTGACCTCTCATACTACTGAACAACATCGTTCCTCCGTCTGTTGGTTTCCGTATGATACATAGCAAGATCTTCGCGCGCCCCTCACACATTGGCGCCATCTGCTTCTCCCGAGGGCACCCCGCCAACCGCTGACATCTTGGTTGCCGAACAGGTCTCTCTAGCTCCAAGGCGGCTGCAGTCTGCTTACAAAGACGGGTGGGATGACTTTAAGCGGTCCCAGGCTGGGTACGTGTACAGCCATTCCCTGTGAGCGCGCGTCATTGACATCTTCAATGTTGGTACGTGGAGCATATCCCCTCCTCTTCCTTGTTTCAAGGAGTGATATATAACAGGATCTGTGCTCGAGTGCAATCGCTGTACCTTCTCGCAACATGACCGCTGCAGACCCAACATACCCGCTTTACCCCATTGCTTGCCTTCTCTCTGCGGCATGTCTCCTCCTTGTGCTTCTTAGCAGTTGCATTAGGCAAAGCTGGAACCTTGGAGTCGCCTTCTTGTGTTTGTGGATCTTTGTTGAGAACGTGACCAGCTGTATAAATGCGATTGCATGGTCCGATAATGCGGATATCAAATTACTGGTCTACTGCGATATAGGTGCGTGACCTTTCGTACGACATGGCAGGAAAGCAATACGCTAACCATAACCCGGCAGTCTCCCGTTTGCAATTGATAACTTACGTCGTCAAGCCAATGGCAACTCTGATCATCGCTCGCCGCCTATACTTGATCACCTGCCTGCGGCCTGTGGAATCGTCGGGAAAAGCCCAGGTATGTTCTGCCGCTCAATCTTGTGATCAACTTCCAAACTATAGTGCTGAATATGCCGCAGAGAAACCGGGAGCTGGCCCTGGAATGGACCTTGGGCTTGATTCTTCCTGTATTGGTCGCAGGACCACTATGTAAGTCTTCTACAATTGTAAAGATGGCGAGTGTGTACTCAATGCCTGGCCAGATTACATTGTGCAGGAATTCCGTTTTGAGGTGATAGAGGGCGTCGGATGCGGGAGCGCCCAAGATGGCTCGGGACTCTGCATCTTACTGGTCAATTCATGGGTCGTAGTGCCTCCCCTGCTTTCGGTGACTCTATATTATCGTGCGTTGGGTTCGGATCCCTGAGATCAACACCTGATACTGAAAGTTGTACTAACTTTAGCCAGGGTGATACGGATGTTCTATCGCCAAAAACGGGATCACGGTCGCTTCTCGAACAGCGACGGTTCCGTGCCCCGCAATAGTCACCTCCGCGTCCTTGCTCTAGCTAGCATCGACATCTTATTGACGTTGCCAATTGGCATCACGACCATCGTCTTGGACGTGACCAACTCACTCGCTGAGAATTTCTTGCCCTTCTACCCAGGTTGGACGTATGACCATACCGAGTGGGCGCCAGTGGGCATATCAAACGCAGAGGCAGAAGCGGGAGGCACTGCTGGCATGGCACAGCAATACTTTGGCCAGTGGACGTCGCCCGTGCTGGCGCTTGCCATATTCGCCCTCTTCGGCTTCACTGCGGAAGCCCGCGCCTCGTACATGCGCGCCATTCGGGTCGTCTGTGGTCGGTTCGGCCTGGTATCAGCGGCGCCCCCTCGTACCCGGAAGGCGCACTCGACCCTAGGAACGATCGAATTTGGGGAGCGACCCCCGCAAGATGTTTCATTCGACGCCGAATATGGGTGAGTTTCGCACCGGTTCAGGAATCCTGTTCGCTGACTCTGACTGTCCTTAAGCATCCCGTCGCGCGCGTCAGACTGTGATCAGCTTAGTATCGCGCGTGCCACACCTGAGCATGTCGATGAAGATAAAGCAGACGACTATTTCGCCTAGACCCGCGCATTGGAGAGTGCGTCTCAAGAGAAGTAGATGGAGAGTTCGTGAGTTCGAGGCATGGACAAGACGTCGCATCATGTATATTTGTTTGGGAACACACGCACCATTTCTCATACCCCGAACATATTTTCCAGCCCGAGCGGCGCCTTCTCTTCCGCAGCCGGCGGGTCTTCTCGCAAAGAAGCAACCATATATCACAGATCAAGCCAATCCGTCATAAGCATAAAATGAGCACGGTTCGTGAGCGTGGCGCGTCGTCAATGGTAAAGCAGAGCAGTCGAGCAGTATGTACCGAGATCTCGAGAAGAACCAAGACCGTATATGACGCACAGAGAGGGGAGGAGAGCGGAGATATGGATGGGGGGTGTTGCGGGGTTGTAGGGAGGTATCGCTGAGAGGGAAGGGGGTGGTAGAGGATGGGTTTCAGAGGCGAGGAGTAAGAGGGGGGAGGGGGGTA